>JBBMJM010117488.1:13722-27419 GCA_037832705.1 Centriscus cristatus
ACTCTTGAACAGAGGATGAGAATGGTAAGTGTTGAGAACTGTTGTCCAGTGTGAACTGGACTGTTGTGTAACAGTTGCACTACACGTTGTTTCGATTTGACTCTTTGATCTGGACTGGACAAAAAAAGACAACGATCTGTTTCCTTTCTATGAAAGTTAATATGCATGCAACTGAAGCTGAAACTGATGCATATCTATATAATTAGAATCAATCGCAGGTGAAAGAGGAGGGATAGTGTGTGTGACACTAGTAGAGGAGTCAGAGGAGGGGACGTCTACCTTTGGGCTGCATGTCGGTTTGCTGGGGAGGCGGGATGTCTGCTCCATTGTCTCGGGCAGACCGCAGCAGCTGAACCTCAGGGGCAGGGGGAGGCTGCTGAGAGGGCTGAGCTGGGACGCTGCCAACCCCTGATGGGGGCCCAGGCTGCTGAAGGTTGCTTGAGTGCTGATGAGTGGAAGCAGCGGGGGGTCCAGAGGAGGCTGACAGCTGCTGCAGAGCCAGCATCTCTGGGCTTTCCAGCATGGAGGCCAAGCTAGTCCTGCCAGAGGAGTCTGTCTGGGGGCCGGGGGGATGTGACGACATGGGCCCAGAGGAGCCGACCACTGCAGACCTTTGGTACTGGGCGCTGGGGGGAGGGTGGGGATATCCAGCAGCTTCTGGCCATGGTTTATGTCCTACCGGAGGTGGAACTCCACCGTAACCAAAGTTGCGCTGGCCGACCACGTTGGGATTCTGCATGTGCATTCCAATAGGTCTCTCCTGGTGCTGGTGAGTCACACCTGTCCACATGTTGGACAGGCCCATGCCAGGTGGCCTCATGCCCGGGTAGTTGTGCTGATGTGGTCCCTCTGGCCCTGGGAATCTGTTGCCCATGGGGTGCATGGTGTGGCCCTCTGGATGGTGGTGGGACGGGTACATGCTAGCTTCAGGAGGAGGTCGGGGTTGCATGGCGACTGGACGAGGGCCCAGGGAGGGGCCATGAGTCGGCCCCATGTAGGGGTGCTGCTGCTGCTGGTGGAGAGGCTGCAGTTGGTTGGCGTCAGGGCGCATCGGATACCTTGGACCCATGTGAGGTCCTTCAACCATGTGGTGCTGGAGGGGGAAGAAACATGTTTTAACTGGTACACCTGTGGAGCGTCAAGACAAACCTTGAAGTGTATTTTTCATTTTATTTCTAAGCTTCATGCTACCTTATTCGTACCGTAGTACCTTAATTACATCACTATTTGCAGCAGAAAACAGGAACAGCGACTGAAAGATGAGGTTCCCCTGCCTGGTGTGAAGGAGGTAAGAAAAGCCTGAAAGAACAGCCATGTTGCTGCCATTACGGTAATCCCATTTGCCCTGTTAATGGCATTTGTTAAATCATTACCATAATGATGCGAAATGCAACTTCCAGGAACCAATGTTTGTTGTTTTTTTTCCTTCTCCTGACTAATTCTTCACCCCCAGGTAAGAGAACTGAGTGACACTTCTCAGCTTTGAGTAACCGTTTATAGAAGTGCAAATAGTCATGTAATTACGGTAGTCCAACCGTCGGTGTTTAGAAATGTTTAGTGATATCCAGCATGTGTACCTTCATGTTATAATTGTGGGGCAAATGGTTGAGGTTGGGGTCTCCGTGCCTTGGAATGTGACCTGGGTAAGCGTAGCGTGGGTCCATGGTCATTCTGTGACCATACATGTGAGGTCCAGGAGGACCAGCTGGACGACAGAGCTGCGAGGAGACAGACAGTCCATGACGCTTTGGAGATTAAGTATTACATTCAACACAAAACTGATATCACCCAGAGCACCAGCGCCTGTGACGAGAACAATGGCCACACTGACCCTATACTACCGTAAACGTACCAACGTAGACTCCACAATCCTGTCACGGGGAGGGACTTGCGTGTAGTAGTAGATGAAAATACTAGATGCTACGACAACGCCAGTGTTCGGAACCTAAGAACCTTCCTAATAAGAAGCATACCTGTTGTCCTGGGTGGTACATGCCCCTGATGTCTCCTTCGTGCAGGCGCTGCTGGCCTGAATGCAGGCTGTGGAGGTGAGGGGGGCCGCTGGCCCAGTGGGGGGGTGGAGGTGGTCGCACAGGCTTGCTGCCCTCTTCCTCTGACGGCGCGCTGCCCTTGCCACCCTGGGAGTTTCGTTTGCGTTGTACTTGCTCTGTGGCCTTGATCAGACTTTCAGGTCCCAGACTTTTACTGCCACGATTGCGCTTTTTGTCCTTGCGCTCTTTGTCCTCCCTGCTGATGTGGAATTCCTCATCGGTGTCTCCGTCGTCTGATGGCAAGTGTTTTAACAAAGCCCGGCTGAAACACCGTTCGAGAGACTCAGCCATGATCGTGTACTCTGGGGACATACAAATGAAGCAGAGCAGACATTTTTTATTTTTTTTTAACAGATGTCAAGTCAAGTCTGATTTCATTTGTACAGTATCAAGTCATGACGCTCAGCAAACGGACTATTCCAAAGAAACCCAACATTCACATGAGCGAGGAGGATAAACAACCTTTTATAGGCACAGAAACCTAGGGCAGATCCGAGGCAACATGTGGATGGTCTTCTGCCTCGACCAGTTGGGGGGGGGAAACAAAGCCCCCCGGAGGGAAAAAAAAAACCTATCACATACAAATGGATGTATATATGAACTTCCCCCTTCAGACACTTCCCCCTCCATCTCTCACTCCATTCGTTTCTCAGACCAACAGTGTGCCGTGTACGTCAGCGATCTGTTCTCAGCACTGCCAGCACTGACCCACCGCTCAGGTCAGAGGGCGTCAGTTGACCCCTGCTCCTCCAACCCCCTCCTCTGAGTGCTGTGGCTCCACCCTGGACCCTGTTACCACTCTCCTCCCCCGTCCCTGGGGAAACTATTCAGTTGAATGGATTGCTCCAGACAGAGGGCTTAGGGGCTGGAATGTTTCTCTGGCACTGCAGGGCTCAGATCCTCCTGAGCGGTGGAGCACAGCTCAATCACTCCCCATTAATCACTGTCAAGGCTGCCCCGGCCCCGGCCCCAACACAGCACTTAGCTGGCCCCCTCTTCTTTGTCACAACACATAACTAAAATGGATTTTGATTCTTCGGTCTGACACTTGAGCAGAAATTCAGGATGATGGAGGCCAGTCTCCTGGGGCGTTCACTTACCACTGTCCTCTCCATTGTACTCGATGCAGTTTTTAAACATGAGCTTCACGTCAGCAATAAACTCCTCCTTGGCAACATAGTCCCCATCGCTGAGCTTCCTTTCAATGGTGGACAGATCCATGGGAGTCTGAGGATGAGCAGGATGATTACAGGGCGCCGGTGTGTTTGTGACTCAATGCTGAGGTGATACCACGTAAATACTTTGTACCTGGATGATTTCATGGTAATTGGGGGCATAGGAGTCATCCACAGGTTCCAAGAAAGGCCAAGCATCTTTATGGGCTTTTAAGGCCTCAAGGACTAGAGGGAAAGATGGAGAGATGAGATGAGACATGGGAGCAGCCAGGAGTGAATCCTCGGAACAGGAAGCAGCGTACCTTTGTATAACGCTGTGTAGTCGTCATCGATTTCATAGCTGAAATGAAATACACAAACACATTTCTTTTACAAATACAGCAGCTACCACGGGATGTCATTGTGCCGAGCGTTTAACTAGGCGCCTTACAACTGTTTATTTTTCCGTGTTCTGTGGACCGGAGAGGACGGCTCCAAATTCAAAAGTTCAGGTGGAAGGTCTTTTCCTTGCGACAGCAGCCAGGCCCGTTCCTCGCGCATTTTCCGCCTCTTTGCCCGCTCTGAAGGAGAAGGACAAACATGAGGGGCATTAAGATAAACAATCAGAAAAACAGCCCGGTCGTACATAAACAACTTTGTTTCTTTTCTGACTTCTTGATTTACACTTTAATTACACTTGCTGCGGTTCTCGGGAGCCTCAGCTATCAGACACAGACGCAGCTTGGACCAGTCGAACGGGAACAATTCACCAGACGTTTTCTTAGGCCCCGTTGATCAAAAGAGCAGAAAAGTGCAGAGCGAGTGCGGATGTATCACTGCTTTATCGTCTGACATGAAAGGCTGTGAGGCCTGCCAGCCCCCTGTTGCGTGGATTAAAGATGTCTGAGGGAGGATTCCACATCTGCAATCCACACAGAGCAAGCTAGGTCTTGCTGTTCATCTATAATACATTAATGAGGCTCGTCCACTCAAGCACAATCAGCAGTTCATTAACCCTTGACAGATGACATCAGAGGGATGGGGGTGTGTGTGATTGTGTGATTAAAGGCCTGAACATTCCCTCTCACAGGCTCTGTTCTACACATAAATCACTGCTGAGCAGATTTCACGTTACAAACAGAGATGGAGACGTGAGAGAGTGGCCGTGCCCTTCATAAAGCCGTGTCCTTGATCCCCGTTCACAGCTCAGTACCTGCCGCTGACAGGATGCTGATGAAACACTGTCGCATTACTGCTGCTCCGGCTGACTCTTTATTTTCATCCTTCCTCCAATGCTAATTTGTATACAAACACTGCGGCCTTGGGAGCACAGAGGCTTTTAATTTCTGAATGCTTTGCAGAGGAGCATATCGCTCCATCTCACCCTCCACAGCTTTGATCTTCTCCATCTGCTCTCTCTGTCGTTCCTCCTGCTGAAACCTCTCCTCTTCCCGTCGCTGCTCAGCCAGCAGGACCTGCCTGTCCAGCTCTTCGTCTTTTCTCTTCTCGTCTTGTGCCGTGGACTTCAGATGGTTCTGAATGAAAACGCACACGTTTTATGTCAGTGTCTTTACAGAGGAACAGCTGATGGCCAACTGAAGCAGCAGGTTGTTACAGACACACACCTCATCGTCGTCGGGGCTCATGTGTTTGTCAGAGAACCGTTGGGACGCACGAAATGCTGTCGGGTCCAACAGCTTCTGTTTCTGCTCCCGCTCCTGAAGGAAAAAACAAAAACAAAAATGGATAATTTGGTAAAATGACGGAAATGACATATGCAGAATGGAACAATTCTCCAACCTGCAGCCAGTTTATATCAACTAATTACTGATCAAGTCATCAACAGAATGACTGACAGACACACAGACGCCCGGGGAGCCGTGAAGAGGCAGTTGCTCTGCTATCCCCTCCCCCCAATCACCTTCTCTTTTCTGCTGCCAGCATTCCTCCACATCTCCCTGAGGGTGACAGCCAACCATTTAAAAAGTCAAACCCCGTGTTCCAGATAAGAACGAGGGAATGATAAAGCATTCTGCTCCAGCTGGACAACGGACCTACTACACATATCTGGCAGCAGATAAGTACTACTTCTCACTGCAGCTGCTCAATAATGTCGCTTTCATCTTAAGAGTCTGCTTTTCAATTCCTATTTCAGTGATCACAGCACGATGGGAGCCAGAACACAGTGCAGCATTACCCAGAAAGCACCAAAGGACAGCTCCTGAGGTGTGACGGCAGGGCTCTTACCTGCAGATCATGTCAGAACAATAATAACTAAACTAACTAAATATTAATTTGATCTAATATAGCACCCTTCACAGATATTAAACTCAAAGTGCTTCACAAGACTAAGAGCTAGATAAGATGAGACCGTAAAACAGACTGATAATAAATCCACAATAAAACATACAAAACAACAAAACCAACAGCCACGAGATACAAGTTAAAGAAGTAAGAACACACAGAGCTCTAGAAATCTCAGGAAACAAAGGCCAGTTTGAAGAAAAAGTGGGTTTTCAATTGCTTTTTAAAAGCTTCAGAGACCACATACGATTCCATCTCTATAAAAACATATGGCATTAAGGTTCCCAGAATACACACACACGACAGTGTCCTCCAACACACTATCCACTGTCCTCATCTTCATCTCTGCCTTGTCTTGTGGTGTGAAGAATTGGCCTATGTGGGGACTCCACATTAACCCCCCCTCCCCCTCTGTGTAACACACACAAGCCTGATTGCCTCTGGTGTCACCACTTGGAGAGGTCGAGGGAATCCTGGAGCACAACAGAGCTGTCATTCAAGAGGCTCCATCTTGCCTCAAGGTGAGCTCTCTCGCCTGCTGTCACTGCCGCATGAAACGCCCGGTGACAGCAGCCCGAGACACATCGAAGGAAGCTACACACTGCGTTTGACATGCTTGCATGCACACACCCACATGAGGACGTACGTTTAGAGTAAGGCAGGTACACACAAGCACGTACACTATTTGGAGACAGAAGATCAGAGGAGTTTCTCTGAGTCATACGTGTTTAATGGCGGAATGAGTGAACGTGTGTTTGGCTTTTGGATCATCGTGCAAAACACGCACTTGGACCAACTTCATGCACTGCTTTGGTAGGTAGCTGTGGTTATTTGTTCCAAAACGCGAGTTTCTTTGATTCATTTTACATTCTTGTTAAAAGAACAAACAGATTTTCGTGATGAACACTGATCAATTCTGAGAGAGAAGTCTCTGTAGTAGCAGCCAAAGCAGGCAAACACGAGTACAGATGAAATAGTAGAAATGCAACGGGAGAGCGCAGACGTCTGCCAGATTCACTGAGACAAACATTGCTCACAGGCTCCTGCGTGGCTCATTGTGCTCTCTGGGGAGTTTGGGCAAAATCATCTGGGAAGGTTTGGTGTAATGTTGCTAGCAAACATACACAACATAGGCACAGGTGTGTAACCCTTCCTCACTGAGCAGATGTTCCAGCACTGAGAGGAGGAGTGTGGCAGTGAAGGACACGTCCGTATTCTTCCACTGACAGTTGACAATGGATGGCTGACATCAACCTGCCAACAGGATTCTTAACACCCAGCTGATGATGACAGAGAAGGGCTGAGAGGGTTTCCATAGCAACTGTCAGTGCTGGTTAGATATGTTCAGATCTTTCAGTCTTACATGGACATGGGAATAAAACACAACAGAAAACAGGTCTGACTGAATGTAGCAATCCATGATTTAAGACAAATCGTCCACTCTAAACTGCTGTCACGAGAAAAAGGGGTGTAACGCTACATTTCAAGGACACAGACCTCACTGCAGAACCTGAGCACTCCGTCCATGTGAGTACTTCACTCACTAATAGTGCTGGTAACTGACCTTGTGTTCAATCATGTTGCGGATCTCGGGAAGAAAATTCTGGCTGATGACATGGTAGAGGTGACGGTCTTCTGGGGAGGGTTTGTCCTTGATGCTTTGTGCCAAACCGACCCACTGGTCCTCCGAGTCACACACCAGGGACCACAGGCCTCGCTTACGACCTGCCAGGAGCAGAGAGGGTCAGAGATTGGCCAACGCGTTCCATGAAAAACGTCAATCAAAACCCCATGGTGCACAAAAATAGCAATTCCTAATTGCACTCAGCACCAGAGATCCCTTCACCTGTGGTCGGGGGGAGATCATCCGATCCGTTCTCTGACGTGATTTCACTTTCCACATCGCTGAAAGGCAAAAACAATATAATTGAAATCAGTAGATCAATTGATTTAACATGTGGTTTTTAATGTCATTTTGTTAATAATTCTCAAATCCCCAGTTATTCGACTAGACAGCTTAAGAATCTTCATCTTCCAATGAGTAAAACATCTCGTGGCCAATTTATGTCTAATATCATGGAGTGACGATGTGCATGATTCATTTACATGTGCACAGTCAGTACAAAAAGAAACTTCAAAATACTATTCTGTTCATGTTTTCAGTTAGGTCATTAAGTCCTCTTAGCTTTTATCTGTTAAAGTTTATTATGAAGTACATTTTCTCAGTGATTTTTTTTTTTAATATAAGCCCCCCTTTTCTTCCCCTTTTTGCGGTTTTGCATATTTGGATATGATTTTCTACTTTTTTTCTTTTGAGGTTGTTTGTTTTAGGTCTGTGAAGTAAATAAATAAATAAATAAATAAAATTAAATTAAACAAGCAGAGGATGAAAAGCCTCTGATGATAAAACCACAGTCTTTTTTTTTTTTTTTTTAATTACCATCAATATAAGATCCTGACACATCTAGCATTCAGTTTCAAGTTAAATAAGTAGCATCAGTCTTTAACACCCTTTCCTACCGTTACTTGGGCCTCTGGGGAACAGTCTTTGCAATGTTTTTTTTTTTTTTTTTACACGTTAACACACTATTCACTCATAACCTACAAGGCAGCAAACAGCCACGAGACAGTTAAATATCTGTGCAACATATGCACAAGTGCATGTCAGCATCCCTCTACTGGCACGGACAGCAACAATCCTTTTTACCTTAGCTGAGGGTCTTCAAACTGTTTCCTCTTTGGTGGTCTCCCCCTTTTCTTTTTCTCCGGCAACGATAGCTCATGGGGTTCACTGCAAGAACGACAGCGAACAATGAAATAACTTAAAAATGAAAGAAAAACAAACACAGCAGCCTTTTAACTGCTGGAATTAGGGCTGGTGGACTGTGATATTGACCTTTAACGGGTCAGTAAACATGGGTCTGATCATCATTGAGAGGAGAAAGTAAATACAATCAGGAAGGAAAACCACTGTGTTCTGTGTGGACTGTTCAGTGAAAGAGGACACGCTGCTCTTTACCTGATCCTCTCTGCTTTCCTTTTCAGTGGCTCTTCTTTGTACATGCGCGTGCCGTAGAAATACCAGTAGAGGGCTCCATTTCCATCCTGTCCCAGTGGTTCCACCCTCAGACTGTCTGAATCCAGTCCCTGTTGAGGTGTATTAAAATCATAGAAGTGAAGGAGCGAGCCTATAAATCACGTGTCATTTGCAGATTCATTCTGTCCTTTGAGTCTTAATGGCCGTGAATCACTGACACAATTACCAAAAGCTTTTCAAAAAGTCCATTCATACTCAGATTCCCGGTCAATTTAAACTTCTAGTGATGTATTTTTTTTGCATCTGGGGGTAATTTCTTCTGCAATGTATTCAAATGACTATCCTGTCCGAGGACTCAGGTCAACCCAGAAAGAAAAGGAAACCAGGCGAGCAAACAGGTGAGCAGAGTCTCTTGATGTGTGCTTGAGGATTGTATGCGCCGATCAGATTTTGCGCAGAAATGTACAAGGCCACGTTTTCTCCTTGGAAGCTACAGTCCTGCTCACACGAGCACCGAGGTAGAGAAGCACTCGCGCTACAAAGAACCACACTTCAAAAATGCACCTCACTGCTGCTGGGAGGGAAAACATCAAACCTCGAAGAAAACCTGGGCCTGCGCACTAGTTGTAGTTATAACCTAAGAATGGCTGCATGGAGCGGCGTACCTTCAGCAGGTCAAAGACATCAGCCGCATCGAGGCGGTAGTCACAGAGCCGGTGCAGCAATTCCACCTGAGTGCGAGCAGGGAGATTCTCAAAGGAGCATTCTCGTAGTGGGTTCGGCTTCCCCTCCTCCAGTTCCCACCTGTAGCTGATGATGTCATCCAGGTAACTGCTAAAAGCCTGAGGGCTAAAGAGCAACGGGAAGGAAGACAGAAACATATTTACAACGTGACTGGGGAATCTTGACTTTTGAACTTGATCCCGCATATGTATAAATACACGTTTGTTACTGTTGTGTTGTGATTTCTTTCACACATTCAAAACAAAAGGGATTCCTCTAATGCATATACAATTGACAGACAAAAAAAACACAAAGTCAAAATAAAAGCACTTCCAACAAATATAAATTGGCTTGTGATAATTAGTTTGTCTCAGATGTGAGAATGTGAAATCCTAAGTTTGTTAATCCTGGTATGAGATACAATGGCAGGTTCAAAGAAACGAGACACCTTTAAAGTTTCATGAGTTTTGAGTTCAGTTCATCGGGAACACTGAAATAAGGAAGGTTCAGCAGAATTTTCCACATTTCATGACTGAAAAACTCTGTTAGGTGTTTGTTTAGGGGGTATTTTTTTCGGTTCATCGAGATCTGTCAGCACAGATAAACGCCACCGATTCAACTGCAAATGCTGCGCTTTACAAGGCCGACACATGTTTCCATAATGACTAGAACACCATTGTAATGTACAACGTGAGCAAACCGTCCAAACTGCCATCGTGGTTGGAAAGATGGTGGAGGCGGGGCTGGAAAAAAAGACTTTCAATAGGATTTGGTTTGCGCCTCTGCCATGAGTGGGAGCTAGTATATAAATGTTGGTTCCGGTTCAGGTCTAGCCAATTACTTCGTACCGTTGAGCTCAAACTCTGATGAACAGAACAAGGGCTCGGGGCAGGGGTGAGCATTTCTGCAGCGGCACAGAGAAAGAGGGACAGAAAAATGGCTTATCTTGAAAGAGCAGTGTGCACTTTTCACACAGCTGTAGGCTACCCCCTTCTCACCAACCATTCCCTCTCCTCCGCTCTGCCCCTTGTTCTCTCCAACATCCTCCCTCCCTTCTGTCCCCCGCTCCGGCAGAGCGTTTAACGCGTGCGGATGAAAAGGGCAGCTCTGTGAAAGGCCAGCGCTGAGAAGCCACCCCCAGAGCGCCTGTCCAGTCCAATAAAGCAGGTTGTCCTCCCGTTACCGGCTGCCTGGGTGGAAAAACTGGATTGTTCCTGTATCTCTGCTTATCACTTCACTGGTACCGCCACGTGACTGGCTGATGGCTGCGTAGAGCGCCAGGCGAGCACAGGGGGGGAAACCCCACATCTGTGGGTTTGAGTAACACAAACTAGGCGTAAAAATGACTCTTTGAAAACTACGAGAATATGACGGAGAGAAAGGTTTCGGTGGCAACGTTATTTCAATATCCCCCGTAGGCGATGTCACCGCAAGCCATTTGTCCGCTTACGGTGAGTAAAGTGTGACTCGTGCTGGTGACTCACTTCCTACAAAGTTTCCTCGATTGATGATGAACTCGAAGGGGATGGAAACACCGGCTTTGTCTTGACATCCACAAACCAAACTGGAGGGTTCACTTTTTTTTTTTTTTTTAGCCTTAAGCAGCAAAGCAGTGGCAGTAAATGGATGCTGGTGCATTTGTCGCCATGTGGGCATGAAAGCTAGTGACACTTTAAATTGTCTTTGGAGGAGGGGGAAATGAGTTTGACCAGCCACAGCAGGTCGATGGCTTTTGTCGTCCCGTTAATTTGACATCTCAGTTGTCAAGTTGCTAACGGACAGCGCTGGGCCAACGCAGTATGATGCCTGTGAGGTCAAATTGCGCAGTTTTGTTGTGTTAAATCTGTAGATCCAGGCCTGTAACACATATTTAACTCACGTTGTTATTGCAGTTTCACAACATTCAGCAGCAGGATGTGGCTTACGTTTGCTTATTCTCTGCCTGAATGCATGGTGACCCAAATAGCCCTAACCTAATTCATTCCATTTTTCATTCGTCTCCTTTCATTAAAAACACCGGGTATTATTCGAATATGCAGTTTGCACAAATACACACGTCAGCAGAGACTTTGAGGGAGTTATGTAATTCCTTTCAATGGCTATTAAAGAATATGATCAGAGATAATGAACCAATGACTCATTATGACCCAAGTATATCTTGTGGTCTTCACTGCAATTTAATATCATGAAATGCATTGTAATGGGATAATAGTGTGGGTGAAGGAGCCAATTGCCTCGATAGCATGTGTGCCTCCTGATCTGAGGGCATGAGTGCTGCATTCATGTGAACAGAGATAAATGGCACCCAGGAGAGAAACTATAACAATGTAGCATCAGCTTTCAGCAGCAATGTGTCCATTGTTTCTGAGAGACCAAAGGTTTGTTGACACTACATGAACATTTATTTAGAGTCTTTGAATTGGTAAACTCGTTATCATTCTACTTACGATGACGTGATGTCAGTGCGCTGGTAGCATCCCTGCAACAGACAAGCAATGAGGTCTCCGAGGAAGCCCAGGTCCCGCTCTGACAGCGCTTTCTCCAACTCCTGGAGGCACAAATCAGCAATACGGTCACCACAAGATAAAATCTGTCAGCACTTTTCACGAAACAGATTATAAATATGCTAAAGGGTCAACATGGATGCGGAGGAGGGGGAGATGAGCCATCAGCTCTTTTGTTGTGTAAAATGAGACGTTGTGGGTATTACTGAGAGGAGAGCTGGGAAACTGAGATTATGTACAAGTTCTCTGATGAAGGCTTCCTTGCTTTGCCAGTGGTGGCTGGTGAGAGTTGGGACCCAAGTTCCTCTGTGACCCCCCATCCTTCTTGGTATTGTGTTGAGTCATTGAGGTCCTATGAAGCGGCGGTAACCTTCAGAGAGAACACTAAAAGACCTGAAAGCAGCAGGTGGCTGGAGCTGCAGCCCACTGATATCTCCTCCGACTCGGGCACAGAACCCCACAGCCTCCCAGCATGCACTTCTCCGCTCACCGAGCTCTGGAGTAGAACAAACCAGAGGGAGGAAACAGGAGGCTGGGAGGGCGGAAATGCAAATGCAAAATGCTCCACCGGCCAAGTGTCCATTTCACTTTAAGCCCCCTTTTACAGGATGCAAAGCAGCCCCTTCAGGACGACGCCCGAGAAGCTGCTTTTCAGAAACAACAAAATTCTGTTCCTTGCTCTCTTGGTGACAAAAAACACATTGTTTCTTTGTCTTGCTCATTCTTGTCTTCTAACATTTAAGCACTAAAATCGATTTGTCTCCAGTACCAGTTCTTTCCACGCTTGTGAGGAAGAAGTCTTACTCTTCTTCGTCTGCCTCCTCCTAGTGGACTCCGGTTGAGCTCAAGAGGATACAAAAGGTCAACGTACACACCTCCTGGCCGTGGAGAACAACGGAAGCCAAGAGCCAACAAGTCAACGTGATGAGAAACAGAAGGGGAGGAGGAGCAGAGGGGAGGACGAGAAGGATGTTGAAAAACAGGATCGGACGAATGCGGCTGCTGCCTCAGATACTAGCGTGGATGGAGGGGTGCAGCGTACGACTGCCTCATGCTACTACAGAAACACAGCAGGAAGTCAGATTGGTCAAAGGACGTAAGAATCAGACACGATTCTGGGGACAGTATTTGTGCAGAGGACGCAGTTCTAGCAGAGGGCTGAACCTCCACTCATGGAGTTGCATGAGCAACTGGAAAAGCACTCAGAGAGCTGAGACCCCCACCAAGCAGTTAATCTCCACACATACTGTGATTTCCACCCAATATTACTGTCCTCCATTGATTCTACCTCCTCTAATAACTTCACTGATCATCAACACATGGCTGTCACCAATAGTCAAATAGATAATTAAAAAAAACAACAACTCTGTTTCAAAAACCATGAAATCTATTTATATATAGTTGCAGGTGAGTGCGTTCCCTGCCTGGCACACCTTCCTACGAGGTGTGTGGTGTACAGCACACATCCAGTTTATCCACAAACACGCCACCTAAGACTCTGAACAGGTGGTCAGGCCGGCACATGTCCGTGTCCGTTTGTTATTCGGCTGTAGAGCTATGAGGTCACATCATTTAGCATTTGCTCAGAGACATCCTGTCATAACTCCTTTTTATCTGAGCTTTCTTGTCTGCAGGGTAACACCCACCAGACTCAAAACACAGGTCCATTTTCTGTGTATGTACTGTTTGTAACAGGTTAAATGTAATTCTAGAGTGTTTGCTCTTTTGTCCCTTGTTCTGTTTCATTTTGACACACTGAGGCACACACCATTAAAACATGAGTATGTTGAGGATTGTAGCTGTGGATTGATTAGATTAGATTAGATTCAATTTATTGTCATTGCACGAGTCACGAGTACAAGGCAACGAAAAGAAGATTGCATCCAACCAGAAGTGCTATAGCAGTAGTAATAAAAATATACAG
>JBBMJM010117489.1:0-14832 GCA_037832705.1 Centriscus cristatus
CTATTTGTTTAATTGTCACATATGGTTCACACACACGTCATACACATGGCCCTGCTACAAACAAACAGATAAGTGAGAGCAAAACTCGATAAATGTGTGCTAACCACACACACACACACACACACACACACAAACATACACACACACACACACACACACACACACACACGTCATACACATGGCCCTGCTACAAACAAACAGATAAGTGAGCGCAAAACTTGATAAATGTGTGCTAACCACACACACACACACACACAAACATACACGTAGCAGGTGATTTCCATTATTTACATGCCGCTATGAGGCGAACATGCCAACTGGAAACATGACCTGCAACAGGAATGTGACTCCACCATTCCCAGCAAAGTGGCAACAGCTCTAAGTAGTATTCATTGGACAGGACTCTGCTCTGCATTAGCCGAGCACAGAAAGCAGCTACGGTAGTTACAGCGCTATCAGATCCCCCTGATGACACTGATGGATGATGTCTTCCACTGATACACACCGTGATATTGACAATTATACACACAATAATCTTTATGTGTCCTTCCTCCTCTGCGAGACACCGGACAGAACCTCTTTAATAATTAATCCCCTTCTGCCTCTCAGAAATACATCATTTAACAGGTTGTTGTCTTACGATGACCAAATGAGCAAATCAGTCATTTGGAGTTAATGTGCGAACAGACACACAGATCAAACCCCGGGTGGAGTTAAAAATGATAAACTATAAAGCCCAGCCAGCTTTGAAGGATTCATTCATCCAGTTGAAAGTGAACGTTTCAGGACAACACCAAAGCAATTTAGCGCTTTAGCATCTTTGTTGTGCAGCAGATTATGTCTGACTATCCAATTTTGCGTTGTCTCTGGTGAGCGCAGTGATTCAAGCACATAATGCGAGTGAGAGGGAAAGCACTGCACCTCGTCTACCAATACCTCGTCTGCAAAACACTGAGTGTGACCGAAGCAAAGTGACACTCATTTGGCTCCGGTGCTGTTGATGGGGATGTTGTTGGTTCATTCTTAATAAAAAGGCTCTGTAGTGAGAATAAACACCTTTGGAGTGGCAGAAATCTCAACAAGTGGCAGAGAACATTTCTAAATGTCAGCGTACAGAGAGAAACAACCATTTTTTTCCAAACACTGTTTCAGTAAAATATCCCTCACACAGTGCAAAGCAAACAGAGAGGAGATTTAGCAATTCACCGAGCTATTTCAAGCAGTGAAAATTTGATGCTTTATCTTGAAATGAATAGTCTTAAAACCACAACAGGGCCCAGAAGCACCAGGACTAGTACATGTTTGCATTCATCCTAGTTTACTGTTCACATTCTGTTTCTTTCTTTCTTTTCTTTGCTCGAGACCTCCTGAACTGGTGAAAGAACCCGTCGATCGCGGATGTGGATACAGAAATGTTGTCATTTGCTCAGCTGTTCATTCTATCCTCCCTGGTCACCTCCACCAGCAGCTGGCACGGACGCCGCTTTTCCACGACACAGTTCCAGCTCGACTGGGCAGGACTCGACTTGATTTGGTTCCAGAGACGCCTTTTTCCATCACAGATACGTCCGATCCTTGTGTTAACGATAGTGACCGATCAGAGGCTGTAGACATAACGTTTTAGTATCGGCTAAGGAGCACCAGGTACTATGGTACCTAGATGTAAATGCAAAAAAAAAAACAAACAAACATAGTATTCGAAATAAAATCTATACAGTCGAGACAGGAATTAAAAGTCACAAGAATGAGAAAGAGATTCAGTTGTGGCCTCCATTGTTCCCGACATGTTTCTGATTTGCAGAGCTGAGTGCTTCATACCGGCATGAGGACTGTTTAACTACCGTGTGATTTGGAAATAAAACACTTGGAATGAGTCCATCATATCTGAAGAAGGAAAAGCTAATTCAGAGAACTTGACAAGCCTCTAGCACATTAAATCAAGTCCCGTTCTGCTTTCTACGTCTATTTTCGGAAAGGCAACCGGATAACAAACTATTTGAGGGAAAACAGGTATGTTGTTGGCAGAATTAAAAATATAATTTGAATAGTAAGAAGTTACTGGTGATGTGTGGGTGTGTTTGACCCATGTGAAGGGGCAGTTTCATGCCAAACTTCTCGCTGGAGTTGGTACTGATAATGGTTCCATCTACAGACGGTAGAAAATAGAACGGAAGAAAGGAAGAAGCATAGACCTCGGCCATGAATCCACTCCAGGAAGTCATTTTTCTATCCAACAACAGGGAAGAATCATCTTTAGCTTCAAACGACACTTATCATTTTCTGGGAAAGACTCAACTCTCTTGTCATTACACTCACACAAAGTGGTAACAAAGCCAGCGAGTGTCTCTTCCAAGCACCACACACTTTCTAGAGCAGCAACAACTGTTAATAATGTCACAGACAAGCATCAGTCATCTGACGGCCGCGTAACTCTCCTGGAAGGAGCTTTTGAATGCAGATTCATTCATGGCCGACTACTTCCTCCTTTCCTTATTATTCAGCCCTTCGTCTATTGTCTTCTCGTTCCATGGTTTTATTCATTCTTTGTGCAAAAAAAAAAAGATTCCTCGAAGGTGCATTAATAGGACTTAAACAATGCTAGTACAAAAGCATGACAAGTGTCGTCTCAGACATGCAGCATGTGCAGTGTGAAGAACATGAGATGATGTGAGGAAGGACAATGAATGAGCACATTCCATCATATTATAAAGCATCTTAATACACACAACTCTGGACAACAGAGCTAAATTCTACGATTGTAGAAAAAAAAAAGGATTTTGAAGCGTGATGAGCTAGCAGAAGTTTGCTTCTTGTAAAGTAGACAAGGTAAAAGCTGGGTAATTTAAGCAGATGCAGCATCTGGACGGAATCCAGCACCAGCAAACCAGCAGGTGGACTCTGCGTTAGGCTGTTCCTGTGTGCCGCCAGAGACACAGCTGCATTAGTTGCTATGTTTATTTGTCAATAGTGTCTGGATGCTGTTTTAACTCCCCATTTAAGTTGCAAACCAGCTTAAACGTTTCATTTGAAGAAACCTGTGGATCCATGACTTCTGGGTGCCAGAGGAACTGACAAATGTGCTCTTTTGTTACACAGACACGTGTCATTCACCCTCGAGTGGTGTTTGGGTCTGTGGGACCATCACAGAGTGTGGGTCCACCAGCAAAATATGAACAGCCCACTAGGGTTTATCTTCAAATGTTTAAGCCAGCCAACGTTGAAAACGCTGCTCTCTAACGTGAAGGAGTATTACTGCAGACAGATTTTCTCCGTGAAGGACACATTCCATTACACTGCAGTCCAAAGGTTTGGGGTTGACCAGATAATTTTCCTGACAAGTTTTCTAGATGCAATCTTCCAATCCAATGGAAAGTTTCAAGCTGTGCTAACATGACTACACATCAGTTAGCCTGCTAATGTTGCTGTCATGGACAAAAACAATGATTTTCTTTCAGAAAATAAGGACCTTTCTTTGTGACCATAAACTTTTGAACAGTGATGTATGTACATAAGTTTTGCAGACAGAGGTGGGGATAGAAACACTGTATAATAATATTTTTGTCCAGAATATCGGGTGATATTGTTTCAAAAAAAACAACAAAAAAAAGGATGTACAATCGTCCAGCCGGACGTCTCACAGAGACCCTGCCTTTGGTCAGATGGAAAGCACCGAAGACTGGGCGATGTGTGTGAGGAGAGGGATGAGAGCGGGATGAGAGAGACGGGGAGAGGTGAGCGTGCCACGCGAGGAACGAGAGAGGGATGAGAGGCGAGGGGCGCGTGCTGCTAACAGAAACCATGTGATGTCAACAAAAGCGCTCCATCTCCTCCTCTTTCTTCTTCTTCTTCTCCTCCTCCTCCTCTTTCCTCCTCCTTACCTCCACGTTGAACGGCTGCTCCTCCGCGTTCACCGCGCATACAATCCACAGCAACAACTGCAGGCACAACGTCCCCATAAGGCAGCCGGATATACATGTCCGACTGCGGACAAACACCATAGTGAGTCCCCGCTCCTGCCGCCGCTCGTTAGTTTCAGTTGCAGCCAACACAAACAAACAAACAAACAAACACAAAATCCTATTTTGCTAGCAGCAACATCCTCGCTGCTGTCTTGGTGTCTCTTGACGTGCCGAAGGCGAAACGGAGCGGAGACAAAGCAGGCGGAGGTTTTCCCCGGTGGATCAGTCCGCTGTTACAGCCGGACTAGCCGCTGTCCCCGGGTCAGTCCTCCAGTGAACCGGCCGTCGTTCCGAGCGGACGCCTCCTGCCCGTTCTCTGCTCGGCGCGGCGGCATAGCTGCCCGTTTTCAAGCCTGTTCCCACCCAGTGCGCAGGCGCGGCGTCACGCGAGCGCCCCCCATCCATCCAGTTCCTGCTGGAGAGGACGAAGATGAGGATGAGGACCCGCAGCCTCCAGGGCCTGGAGTGAAAACCCTGAGTTTGTTCTTCCTAACATGGATCAACAAACTCAACCTGCTTCAGGAGTGACATGTACCCACCACTTTTCAACAAGATTCACCTGGTACCCACCACTGTTTTTAATGACCATATGAAACTATGATGGATGACCCCAGTGGCGTCACCTGATACCGAAAAGGTCTCTGGATGTATTTCTGATCTGGTGATCTTTCTATGTGCATTTTACATGCTGTCCCCATCTCGGTGTGGGTTCTTTCCGGGTACTCCGGCTTCCCCCTACCTCCGAAAGAATGGTGAGGTTAATCGGTCACTCTAAATCGCCCGTCGGTGCGCATTTACATCAGCCTCCGTCAGAGTTTATTGTCTGCATTTCCATCATTAGCGCTTTCTTAGGGATCCACATGAATACAACAACAACTTAGTATGTATTGGGGCTCATTGATAACAATGTGTGTAGGCTCCTTGCAGATTTTTTTCCCCCTGTATGTAATAAGTGAATTGTGGATCTCTATTGTTACTTTTCGCTATGAAAACCGAGTCAAACACAGACCACATGGTGGGCCCACACATTCTCTCATTGGGACTTCCCTTAATAATGAAAATGGACATATTTTCTCTATATATGTGTATTTTATTAAAAACAACAACAACAAAAAAAAACATTTCCCAATGATTTTGTCATAGAATGGTGGTATCAGTAGAGGCATATAGGAAGGCTGGTCAATGGTGGTAGAGACATTCCAGTCTAGCACCTTTTACCCAACTACAACTGTATGAAAATATACACAGCATAAATTAACAACTGACAATGATCTACATGTGGTATGTCCACCAGTATCAAACCTGTTTTTACTATGTTGACCACTAGAAAGCGCTAATAGGCCCACTGCTCTATTAAAGATACATTTTGTTTAATCCTGCCCACCTGTGTTTCATCTCAGGTTCTAGATGCCGATGCTGGTCATGTCATTACAGAAGCATAGTGTGGTTACTTCAGTTGCTTCATTATTGTGACATTCAGGGTAAAGCCCACGGCTCAATTCGACTGCAATTATGCGTTGTGTACTTAAAGTATTGAACAGGTTATTGCAGCGCTGTCTGGTTAAAGAGATATGCATTGAACTGTGGTTCCCTCATAACCCTCTGGACAGGATTGCATTTTTTCCCCATTAATGTCCTCTCTGCTCAGATAATAGCGGAGGGACAGATTTAATGAGCCAGATCAATGACTTCCCACTTAGAATACGCAGCAGGTGAATGTGTGGTGAGGTAGGTCAGATCAGCCATTAGCCCACTGGTGTGCCAACTGAACACCCACTAAGTGGGGGGGTATCATATTACAGACTCGTGTCAGACAACAACATCGACTGACAGTTTCTTTCACGTATGAACGTAACTCACAGCTGGACCTCAGCGGAGAAGCTGCAGATGTGGCAGGTCCTCTAATCACGTCAGTCCAAAGCCTCCTCGTGTCTCTCACGAGACATCTGTGGGCTTCACTGACATGAAGATGATTGGTAATTACGGATTCCGTTTGTTTCTGAATAAACTGCACAGACAAAGACCTCGAAGGCTCAGCCAGCCGATTGCTTACTCTTCAGAATTTGATGACAACTGGTGTGAATATTCTAGTTTCTCCGTGCTCCTGGTGCTCATTTGCGAGTTTGACGGATGGCAGAATCGTTTTCTTTTCCTGACTTCCCCTCTTTTCTCCCAATTATCTCACACTCAACGTGCCTTCATCACTCTGCTCCTTAATGATTTCCTCTCTCGCTCAATAATCCTTGGTCCCCTTTTAGAAAGGTTCTGGCCCTTTCCAACTGGTCCTCCCACCATCGCACCGCTTTGCCAGGATTTTCAAAGCCCCGCTTTCCAAACATGACTCTGTCTCATATCCTCTGCATCTGCTGTCAGTCAGACCTGCTGGATCTCCTGAACGCATGACACCGAAGCCGCCCGTCTGTCCCTCATGCTCTCGCTGCCGAGCGGAATAAAGATGGTGACTGAGACATAGTGTTCCTCCAAAACTTCATTAAGATGTTATAGTGAAGTTTATATCAGACATATTTATAGGCTGGATTTGGTTTCTGTCTTTAATGAGACACATTGATCAGATCACAGATCATAGTTCAGTTTTCTACCTCAGTGGTGCTTGATGCACTTTACATACAGTAGTTCACTGGCATTTCTTCTGGTTTTATGTCCATTTATTATTATTTCCACTTTATTATGCATGGATGCATTAGACAACGCTGTCAGTATCTTGCTGGGTTAATTTGTAGGCAGCTGGACTTCCCGTTGGATTGAAGGCGTTTCACCGCTCATGCGACAAGCTTCCTGAGGTTCTCAGACTTCACAGTTGAAGACGCTTCTCAGATAAGCGAGTCCAGTTGCCCACGAAACGAACCCAGTGAGATACCATGAGCTAGACGACGACCGAGAGCCTTCGCAGACATCACTGTCAGTGACAGAATGAATAACTGTTTTCATATGATTACTCTGACATCCTGACATATCTCGTCTAATGTTCCATTTCATATGTTTCATCTGTCAAAACCGACCAGAGCAGGACACTGCTGCACTGACTCTATCTGTGGCGCAGATCGCACAGGAAATTAACACATCTGGATCTGGCTCTCAGCTCATCACTGTTATGAACTTTGAAGGAATCTTCTGACTGTATTTCTGTGAACAAAAATCTCTGCTTGGTACTACCAATTATTTCCTGTGGCAGCCACCGTTGCCCAAAATCCTGCAACTGTTCTCCACAGTAAAGTCGGTTGTAGATTGTTTGGTGCGAAGGGCAAACTCTCCCGCTTTTTATCCAGGCAGCGTTTTATTTTATTATTTCTCAGACGTGGGGATCAGGGAGACTGTTGCCATGAAACCTCCATGGCAGAACTGGAAATGCAACACAAAAGAAGGACCATGTCACACTCGGTGTTCACAGATGGAGAAATAGTCACATAATTCTAATCTTCATAATAATGTTTCATCCTCTCTTTCCTGATCTAACACAAATTATTCAGTCGTGGTGAGGGACCACCGAATGCACACCAGATGATCCATAATTCATCAGTCAGGGTCTGATGATATCACCACTGTCTGTCTGTCTTTAGATATACGGTCCATCAGGCTGACGTAGGATCATATTTTCATTCAGCTCATGTTATGAACACACTCAGTGACGCAGCCAACAGCAGGACTCCACTTACATCCCTACTTTCTGCAATTAGGACTGATTATGGTTATAGTAGACTTAGTAGGCGGAACATTTCTGCCAGTTTGGTTCGAGAGAAATCATACAGGAAGTGAAGTCACGTTAACAACACCACTTACTGTTTTGTTCCTCTATGGCCCCTGAAACATATGGTCCTGGGGGAAACATCCTTCTTGTTTGTGTATATAATGACACATGAGAAGAAATGTGTTCATTTACCAGAAATAACAACAGCATCATGTATTAGGTTATTATATATTATTGTATTTTGACAAGTACATTTATTATACAACCGTTTTTAGACGTCATCATTAATTTCACAAAATTAATAGTATTCTAATATTCTAGGTATTGAAAGGGTCAATACAATGGTGCAAAGGAAAGTTAAAAGGATAAAGAAAAATCAAAATGTAACAGAAATGTAAGCACACTTTACATAAGATGCAATTAAACAGATACATTGTAAAATGTATGACGATGGGTTTTAGAATTCATTTAGTAAAACCTGCAAAGGTTTGTGACCCTCTATCCATGTTCATGTTGAACAAGCCCCAAGAAAAGTTCTCAGCTGAAAATATGCTTCTCGCATTAAAACAAAGGTGTTATGAGAGAGTTAGGGAGGCATCAGAGAGTGTTTAAAATGTTAATTTAAAGCAAAAAGCCGTGGGCTCTCAAAGGTCACTTCTGAAACACCGAGGGGAAGAAGATACAGGGGCCTGGATGAAGAAACAAACAGTTGCTCATTAACACAAATGGGTTTTGCTCCTCAGATGTGTGACCAGGACAAACTGGTTTTGTGTTTCACTGTGATAAGTCACGTAAACCCTCTGTTCATAGGATGCAAGCGTCTATTGTAATGCGAGCGGTGAGAACCGTGGACCTCAATAATTACATCCTGAAAATCGTTCTGTAAACAGACGTCACGCCGCCATATTAGCCGTCTGTGGTTTCAGACAGCAGCGCGGTTTGGCCCTGACAGCAAATGTCGCACCTATAGTTTGACATTTCGCACACAGACGAGCATCGTTTAGTCATCTCTGATTTTCCCTCCAGCACCACAGTGAGGTTGAGCTTCACATGTCTCAGCTTTTATGATCTCAGCAGGAGTTCATGACTAAATACCGGCATGAGGGATGTTCCCATCAACCTCAGCTGCACTTTTCATGCTAATCACTTGCTGATGCTGTTGCAGTGCCGCAGCTCTCTCTCGTTTGGGATGAAACAGACTTCAAGCTGTTTCAGTGCAACCATTTCTTTATCCACATTTGTTATTGTTTATATATTTCTTTCCAGGCTGAACTGTCATTTTATTACATTAAAGAATGTACATAGCTGTGGCACTTTTGTTGCCATGGAGCGTATCGTTTTTGCCAAGTGCATCTTTAACTGGGTTGCTCACATCGCACTAACCTGATGTACAAATGATGTACATTACACTGTTCCATGGATGTGGAGGGAGGGTCTGCATGGTTTGCAGCTTGGACGTGGTGGGGCCCAAAATTATATTTATCCATCATGTGATCATATGCAGCCTGTTTGACCAGCCAGGACATGATGACGTGCACCGTGTCTACGTTTCAAAAAATGTGATGGCCATTGAGCCAGTGAAACTGCATCATTTCCTGTGAGGAAACACATTCACGTTGGAGGATCAGGGGAGCGCTGGTGCATGCAGGGGGGGTTAAGAAAAGTAGAGTTGTTTCCATTGTTCAACAAACTCTGCCAGAGGGATGATGAATTGGCCTGATGAACAGCTCATAGAATGAGGCGGCGTACATCAAAATGCCACCGCAAATACATTTTGCCCCAGAGAGCCCCTGTTGTTGGTATTCCACGTGGCAAACAAATCTATCAAGCCCATTCATGATTGGGAGATATATTCATTTGAAAGGTCAGGCCTGTCTCAAACAGACAGCTGGTGATATTTGCAAAAATTTCATTATCTATGTATTGAATATTTTGAAGCGAGAGGCTGTCTGGAGACAAACATACATCCTGTGAATCAAACCAATCAACGGCCACATGCCTGCAGATACGCTCAAAGTTCCTGGTGGATTGTTTGTTCCAGAGATGAGAGATGAACAGATTGGGTAGATGGACAGACTGAGGAGAATCGGCGCTCCTGAATGTGTATTGGAGGTGATGCACCTGCGTTTTTATGTTCCTGCGCTGTGGTTTTCTTTCTTCTCTTTGATTCCGGGCCTTTCATTCAGCCCCATCATTTACCATCATTTCAAAAAGCACAGACTCATATCTGGCAGTGACAATCCCTAATTGCTCTCATTCTGTTTTCAGCTGAATCTGTTGAATGTTGTCCTCCACCGGTGGCCGGCTGCCGAGCCAAACAGCTGCTGCTATCATGCTGCTATCGCAAATTGCTATGTGTGCAATATTCTCCATTTCAGCCCGCCTGGATGTGCAGGACTTAAAGGTGTACATCTAAAACGGTGAGGGCTGATAATCATCCACCCAGCTCAGCCGCTCGTTTGCAAAGTCTGCTGGAACGGAATTATCTGATTGGGTTGTTTACAATGAATGTGCGTCTTGTGTGGGCCGGGGCCAGCTGCAGGGTGGGTGTTTCAAATGTGAACATCCTAATCGCTCTGCTGGTGACAGGGAACCATGTGTGGCCGACCTGGCGCTCCGCTGTGTCCCTCGGCAGGTGGTCGGACGCTGCTATCAGCAGTAGTTTAAAGGCCATGATTGCTGGCATCTTCAGTTCCAATCGTATGTGAGAAACACACATCTACTGGACATGAAGAGCTTCAGCTTCTCCTTCATCCCAGGAAACCTGTACATCATCTGCTGATGTTTGTCCACCCCCCTCTGTCGTCTCCCAAATGAAGATGGTCTGGTTTCACCTGTGGGAAGCTGACAGAGGCTGCTTTCCTCTTTAGCTTAATTTGTTCTGATTCACACTTACTGTCGGCTGGAACCGAATTATTAAATTCTGATTTGCCTGTGTTCAGTAAATTGGAGGATTTGTTGGGTTTTTTTTCCAAATAATTGATTTCCTGTCGATATGCTGTGAGTGAGCTGAGTGTTTCAGGTAATTGGGTAACATGACAATGTTCATATTGCATTGTTTCCTACAGGGTGGACAACACAACTTACTGCTACTATTATTTCTGAATCAGAATAAGACATTTTATTTATCCCCCAAGGGAGATTTGTTGCAACTAATAATATATCTAGGGTGATATTACTGAGTATTTAGGTGGGGACCAACAGGCCCAAACCCAGTTTATTGCTTTTGAACTACCTGTGTTGTTTTGTTTGGCGCTGATCCATTGCATCCTTTGCTGCCTTCTCTTCTCTCTGCATCCATGAAAGCATCTGTGATTGAGTTCATGCTGTCAGCTGCCTTCAGTGTTACTCACACAAAAATGGGACGTGTCCCTCCCACTGCAATCTGTGTCTGTTACAGAGTCGACATTCGGGATGGACAGCGGTCACTTTGCACTCTCTCTCCCACCTTTCTCCTCCCACATGTCATTTGGTGCCCAGATGGAGTTATTTCAAGAGACGGGTGCATCAACTGCGTGTCGACATTGGGTAGAAAATTTTGCTGCAGGAATGAAAAGAAAACAAAATTGCAGTGAAGACCCTTAACATGTAGTGGAATAAGCGGGTCGGAACAAGCTAGAACCTCAGTTTCAAGGTTCTGGATGATGAGGGCACAACGCATCAATCAACCTCTGGTTGTAATTATATGAAACTGACTCACTGAACACAAACTCCACATCAGCAGGTATTCTTTCATTGGGATCATAGTCTTTGCTGTAACAACAACAAAAAGGACCCTGACAGTCATGAGGGCTGAATCGAGTCTGTAGCTTTTGACAATCAGGCCCGTCAGCAGTCATTTCCTGGACGAAGCTTCAGCTGACCTGTTTCCACATCCTCTCACTGTCCCGACTATCGTCTCTGAGAACATCTCCGAGCTCTTCTCTGATCGTTGACAGTGTCATCAGCCCATCCAAAGGCTTCCAAGAATAAGCGGGTTAATTGCGACGTACGTCGGTAAGGCTGCCTCCAAACTATCTGTTTTCTACGAGGAACATCGAAGAATAACATAGAAGCAGATCTCCCGTTGGGGTGAGCAGGAGGACACGTCGATGCATTCAGAACAGAGAGCGTCTATAACTGAATGACAGAAATGTCATGTATATATGAAGAGATGTGTTCAACATCTAATTTAAATATTGTCTTTTGTCTAATGAGACAAATACACTTTTCTTTCAAGGCTTACATACAGTAGTAGACATCACTCCCAATGCTGATTTGTGATTTTCAGATACATGGAGGTCATTGCTAATAAAAACAATATATTCGATCCGTTCTGCCATCACGCAGTCTATTATCATGAAGGTACACTTGTCACAATGTCAGGGAAGCTCTTTTATATGGATGCAACACAATGCAACAAGGGGGCTGAAGAATGTAACGGCTTCGGAGAAGCACGAATCAAAAGAGGAATGTCACAATTCATTCCCCTCTCACGTACCAGTGACAAAGCTTCTAACTCCACACTTGAAATTCATCACACAGATTAGTGTGATTATTAATTCATCGTGTTATTCAGTAAATACTGAGCACATTATAATTACTTTTCATCCCTTTTACAGAGAGACACAAACTGACCTTGCCCCCTTGAAAAACGCCTTTGATGAAGTTTGTGAATAAATGAATCTCTTATCGTCAGTGAGTGTGTGTTGGCCGTTTGGGGGAAAGTGCGCAGCGATATCATCAGCATCCCGCCTCTTATCTAAGCAGCTTGAAAATGTTCTTTCCTCTTCACAGGCTTAAAGGTTTGTTTTATCCATCTGGTGCCGCAGTCTGGGCCCAAATGGCCGGTGACTAGATACTGTGACCGCTGCAGGCTCTGTGGAGAGGACGACAGATGACGAGCCAAACTATTATACATAAGACGAGGTGGGTGGTGAACTCTGACCTCCAAGGAGCTGTCGTCATCAGGCATCAGGACATCAATCATCGACTCAGTTTGATATTTATATGCTGTATCTGGCATGGAGCAGTGTACATGTATCAGTCTCTTTTTCGTGACTGAGATCCGCCATTCAGCTTCTTTCTGCAGACTCAAACCATAATGACTGTTCAAGCCCTTCCGGGCAGAACACATCAGGAACTGACTCAGCAGTTTGCACGTCCACCTCCACATACAGGTGTAAAAGTTTGCCACAGTTTGCCTTTAAAACGAAAAAATTGTTATGCCTGTGGGACATCAGGCCAAACAAGGCTGCGACAGGAGAAGTTTCTCCATAGAAAACACAGATTTCACCTTTGGACAAAGAGGAGGAACTTTTTCTGTGAACTTGACAGAGACTCCCGTGAGCAGGTGTTTCAGCTTAAAGTCCGCAGACATGAACGGTGGCGTATGTTGAACACAGACGCTCAGAATCTATGTCCACCGGTGGTATTTCCTCTTTTCCTTTAAAGCTGGAAGCAATTTCAGCCCAGTGTGTTTGCCAGGTCTCTTGTTCTACCCAAAAATGTCTGATCAGACGTTGTATCACACAATCTTTGCCCTCCGTCTCTGTGAGCACATTCATTATTGATCATGCATGTAATACTTGGTGGCAAAACTTCATGCAGTATATATAAGTTCATGCATTAAATTGACAGAATCTGGACCCACAGTCTCTGGACCCCCCCACCTTTCCTTGAGGCTCTCAGCCCGCTCACGGTCTCTGTACTGAAACGTCTGTGTTTGATCCACATGTGTCTGTTCCACAGATTCTTTCTGCAGCTTTCTGGAGAGAGACAGAGGATAGGGGAGGATTAAAGATGAAGGTGAGGAAGATTCAAGGCTCAGTTCAGGGATCCGATGACTTTTTCAGATTATTTGTTTGGGTTGTTTTCATGCCCGTTACATCTAGTCAAACTAAACCACTCTATCATGTAAATGGTGAGTGCTTGGCTGGGAGCTGATCGATCAGACAGGTCAGACACCAGAGAAATCTACTTCTGCACTAAGAGTCATTTTTTACTGCAAAACCAGAAGATAAGATAACATGCATAGCTTTTAGTATATTATATTTTATTGATATGGTCTCAGTTGGTTCCTGTTTTTCTTCCTATTTACTTCTTCAAGACTAAAATCACTCCCACATGTGCAGTGTGAAATAAAGTGTCGTACATCTCTTTTGTTTAATCGTCTTATTCATATCACAGACAAAGTGAATATCGTGATAAGAATGGATGCAGACAGAGAAAACTCAGACTAAAGGGTCTTTGTAGTCGTAGTCTCTGTGAATAGCACCAAGGACTGTGGCTGTACAGAAGCTTCCACATTAAAAATTCTACAACGCGCTCTTAAAATGCTGGAAATCATTTTCTAACACATCTTTTGCTGAAGTTGCGATGATGAGAAAGACGCCCAAATCACGTTTGACAGTTTCTAGACTGCAGTACTGTCAGATGAAGTTTCCTTTAAGACATTACAGACAGAAATAGTGACTGGGGCCTTAAATATAGCACTCGCTGGAATGACCTTCACCTCTGTCCACAAGCCTCATCTGCACAATAATGCATGTTCCACTCGCAGTGGCCATCCAAGTTAGTAACTCGCTGTGGTGTGATTTCCAGGTTAAGTTGTTTGCAAACTTTCAGATAACACTGTTTCTGATATCTCCAGTGAGAGGGAGAGGGCATTTCACTGGCACGTTCCTGTCCGTGAACATGGACTTGAACTCTCACAGACTCATGACGCTTTCCACAGCCACCCGCCCGCCTGTGCAAAATAATGATCCGACTCCTCCAGCTTGCGCTGGTTCCCCAGTTTGTGCACCGCAACCGATCATCTCAACAAAAACAAACTCGACCACAATCGCCCGTGCTGACTCCAAAAGCATTTACGTCCCCACATAGAACCTCCCAGACATCAACAATAGCGCCAACGTCTGCCTTGCGCTCACGTCGTAAACGCCAGCATTCATCGTCAGGTCAGCTCAGATTCGATTTGCATACTGACAATTCATAACAACAGTTATCTGAGGAGGCGTAGCGCTGTAATAGATGTCCAACTAGACACGGACGGGTCAGCAGGTGGTGCGGCAAACAGTGTTTTGAAACAGTTGATGGTGCAGTGAAGCTTTATCTGGTTTCAGAGCCCAGGGTGGGTTTTGAAGCATATTCCACATCACTCTCCCGCTGTGCTGCTGATTGAATGGC
>JBBMJM010117500.1:0-14831 GCA_037832705.1 Centriscus cristatus
CTTGATTTGAGTATCGATTTTGGAGCATAAAGATCTGGTATCGGAGGTATCGATATTTCAGTATCGATCCGCACATCCAGGAGACTTTGAGAACCAGAATCCTGTCTTCGACGTCGTACCGCCATCGTTCGTCACAGCCCATACGTCATCGACACACCTGACACATTCACAAAAATCCTCCTGACCTACTCGACACACGTCACTGTCTACGTTCGATTTCGTTATGGCGGGTGTCCGATAGTTTCTCTCAAATTGGGGTATTGTCGTGTTTGGGACTGTAATCCTCGGTGCTCCGGCCGCCTGAACTGCAGTAACCCCGCCTGCCGCTTTGGTTTTTTTCCGTGTTTGACGAGCGGCTGGCCGGGCCCCAGCGCCCTGCCTCTCCTCCCATTGGACTGCTGGAGCAGACACGCTGTCAGCCCATGTGGCGTGGCCAGGCACGGTGTGACACATTTAAATTCATCCGGCTAACTCAGTCTAGCACGGATGCTGCCGCCGCATCCAAGCTCTCACACCGTCAACGGAACGCTTTCTCCGGTCAAACGAACCGCCGCGCACCGCTGAGGGCAGCTAACGGATCCACTGGATGCTAACCGGCGCTCGCGTCTGGACACAGGCGAC
Organism: Centriscus cristatus; assembly: GCA_037832705.1. Lineage (NCBI taxonomy): Eukaryota > Metazoa > Chordata > Actinopteri > Syngnathiformes > Centriscidae > Centriscus > Centriscus cristatus. The sequence continues at coordinate 622 of JBBMJM010117500.1, forward strand.
AAACCGAGACTTTCAGGGACAAAACGCTCCGGTAAGACGATAAAAGACGGTAACACGCCTGTGTGTGTGCGTGTGTGTGTTTGTCTGTCTGTGGGGGTGGAGGTGTGAACATCTTCATCACTCGTCATCGTCGCCGTGTCAGTCAGTTGATGGATTGAACCCGTTCTCTGTTCTTCCCCGAGGAAGTTGCCTTGTGTTGTGTCATTTGTCTCAGTGTGTGTGTGTGTGTGTGTGTGTGTGTGTGTGTGTGTGTGTGTGTGTGTGTGTGTGCGCGCGCGCGCGCGCTGTGTGGCAGCTGTTAGGGCACAACGAACCAGTGGCAAGTTGAAACAAATTTAATAAGGTATATATATTTACAATATTTCCCGCATCAAAGGTTGACCCCTTTCCTCACAGGTCAGTAAGAGTTCTGACCTTTGACCTGTGTGCTGAAGCAGATCTGAGCAGGTGCCTGTGTTTGATGTCATCCTAGTCCAAACAGACTGACTGCTGAAACACTGAGGACAAGCTGATGCTGCTGTCTGAGGTGTGTGATGGTACTCTGTCCCTGGAGGGACAGGGACAGCACACAGGTCAGCGAGGGTCTGACCTCTGACGCCCAGAGATGCTGCAGCAGGGCAGGGCGTGGCTGCAGAGAGCTGTCAGTCAGCTGACGTTGATTTCTAGATGTCGTTCAAACTGCCGAGCAGCTCGAGGAGAGAAAATGGTGTGTGTGGGTCTGTCTGCTCCACGATGAATCTCGCAGCTGTTTGTTTTTTGTCGGTTAGTCAGTGTTTTCTTTGTTTACTTCAGGTCACAGTGACTCAAAGTGAGTGGATCTTGTTACCACACTAACTACAACAACATCAGACTCATTGTCCGTTCACTTTGTTAATCAAAAATCACATTTCTGTCGATTCTATTTTCTCAGTAGACAGGAAGTTCTGCTCCACGGTCTCTTCTTCTCAGTTGTTGGTGAGTGTCAGCGCCACATACAGGCCTGGAGTATGAACTACAGCCTGTGCAGTCGTTTCCATCGGATCCATTTCAATGGAGGCAGTCTTGATGCGACGGTTTTGGTGGGGACATGGCCTGTGAGGAACACAGGCTGTCTGACTTCACACGAGAAGGGGGTTAACACCTTGAATGTAAAGATGATTTCCGCTTTCTTTTTTCAAGCTGTTTGACGAGTCAAATCTTGTCGTGTCAAACAGGAATTCAGCAGCGCTCTCCCTCACTGACTTCATGTCACAATCTGACTCACAATTAGTTCGATGGTAAGGAAATACCTTTGTTACAACTAGCGATGTCCCGATGGAACTTTTTCACTTCCGATACGATACCGATATTGCAGCCTTGAGTATTGGCCAATACCGATATTGATCATCCGATACGATATCAGCAAGATTCCTGGATACTTTTATTACTTATTTTGTAGCGCGGAATGCTAGAAAAGGCTTGATCAAGTGATCAGTGAACAATAGTCAGTAACAGTAGGTATGAGAAAAACTGACCCATTCATTATTTACCAATTGGTTACATACATTTTAACCTTCAACATAGTATCTACAGTATTCTACAATTGAATAAAATAAATACAAAGTAAATTAGAAGACCCTGAAAAATAACCTAAATGAATCCAATAAAAACAAATTATACTTTTAAAGTGCAAACAATTCAAGTTCACTTCATTTATTTTTTACTGCCAGTATATGGTGGGAACAACTGAGGGTGGGGACAAAAACAACAACACAATATTGTCCACTGTCCCAACTGTTCAAAGTTAAGAGTTCACAGCTCCAGTTTCACTGACTGTGCCCAAAACAATGTGACCATTACTCTCATTACTTTTAGTCTTCACTAACATTCTTCTTCACCATTCTTACTATGTCCTGCAACGATCTTGACCCAAAAGCAGCATGTCCCTCCTCCACCCGGAGACTTTTGTGGAAAGGACTTGCTCAAGAACCAGTGGAAACAAGTTCAGTCACTCGCCAACAAATTCATATGCTCAGTTTTGAGGCACTAGCTATTAGGGGTGTCCCGATCTGATATCGGCCCGATATCAGCCAAAAAAACAATTATCGGATTTTATCGAACTGCATTTAAAATCTCTGATCTCTGGTGTGGTGACTATGGTTCACATTTCCCCACAGTAGGTGGCGCTAATACACCTTAACCGCCCGCCACAAATGCCAAAGAAGAAGAGCACCTGGATCCAGCCAAGAGAACGTCTCTGATCCAGCACGCAGAGCCCACGTGATCACAACAACAGCGTGTGTGCGGTACTGTAGAAGTCATGTCGGCCGTGTGGCAATATTTTACCGTAAATTCAGACAAGTTTATTGTAAAATATTTACTGGCTTTACATTGCAGAGACCAGTGTTACATGCACATGAGTTCAGAGTTCTCATACCTAATGTTGCTGACTATTGTTCTCTGTTTGAGTAACATCACTTGATCAAGCCTTTTCTAGCATTCCACACTAGAAAATAAGTAATAGAAGTATGTATGAATCTTGCTGATATCGTATCGGATCAACATCGGTATCGGACGATACTCAAGGCTGCAATATCGGTATCGTAGTAAGTGAAAAAGTTACATCCCTACTAGCTATTACTTTGCATTTGCGCTGTTTTGATTAGCAAAGAGCTAATTAATTTTGTTTGGTGTTTTTCAGTTTCACTCGGGTTTATGGAGTATCCAACACTCAGTGATAGCAGTACAAGAACAGTATGTGAATTTCTCACAGAGATTAATAAAGTCTGTCTATCCACCCATCCATCCATCCATCCATCCATCCATCCATCCATCTATCTGGATGGATGGATGGACAGATGGATGGATTGTCAGTCTGTCTGTACATACATGAAGTGCTCTCATGTAAATGGGTCAGGATGACAAAGGAGTCGGCTCTCATCAGTCATCGGCGTCAGTCAAACAGTTTCATCTTCCAGAATGTTCCATTCAGCGTTGATCCAGTGCTCGGGGTGAGTTCAGGCTGCTGCCCTGAAGGTGCTTCATCATGCTAATCTCATTTGCGTGCGTCCTGGAGAAGAAATCCCTTCAGTGACTGAACGGTCCATGGTGTTCACTTCGGCTGCTGGTTGACGTTCACTGATTCTTGTCTGTCTTTGTACAGGAATGGGAAATGTTTGTGTGTGTGTTTGTGAGAGAGAGAGATGTACAATTTAATTCAAAGCAGCTCTGGTCATACATACAAAAAGTCTGTCCCAGAAACAAGGAACAAAGACCAAGACACACACACACACTGCATTGTGTGCTGTAATTGCTCGTTCATGCGCTCAGATGGACTCCTCATCAGCAAAGCAGCCAGTCAGGTCCGATATGATTTCATATGCTTCAGTACGGAACATGTTGTAATGATCTCGCTGGATGTAACTGGCTTTGTTGCTGCTTCATATTGTAACATTCATTCATTCATTCATTCATTCATTCATTTTCTGCCGCTTATTCCGTTTCCGGGTCACGGGTGTGCTGGAGCCGATCCCAGGGTCCACCCTGGACAAGTCGCCAGCTCATCGCAGGGCCACATGGAAGACAGACAACTACTCATGCACTCATGATTTACTCATTCACCTTGGGGCAATTTATTGTAACATTCTGGTCGTGTTTTTGGGTTTTTTTTCTCAGTCATTCATTCAACTGTTACTTAGTTCTTGGAAACACTGAAGAGTCTCTGCAGTGTTAGTGAAGTTACAGGAATTAAACAGATCTAGCACAATAGATAAATACCTCATTGATCTCCCAAGAGAAAATTGCAAATATACACAATTATATGAATGATATGCTCTACAATACACACGGTTCTATCATTTAAAACGAGTGCCATAACTAACTGTAGATGGAGATGACAGACTCCTGTCCGCAGGTTCTTGTGCTTCAGCCTGTTAGAACTCTGATCCAGTGCTACATGTAGCATGGAGCTCGAGCTAGCAGCTAGTCAGATATTAACACACACATCAGATCTACTTCACCATCACATCATCAAACCTACTTCGCTTCCTGTCGTCCATGGGCTCAAATGTGTGTGTTCAGTAGTCTGCTGAGGTTTCCTCTGTAGTCCAGGGTTCTAGAAAACACCTGTGCAGGAGATGGTGGAATATAGGGGGCGTGGCCTCAGTCCTAAGCAGTCAGCAGGGTGAGTGAGAATGTGATGAAGGAACAGCATCATGATCTCAGGTAGACATGGTCAGATCTGCTTCTAGGCAACATAATGCTCAGGTGGGTTTTAGATAGATTTGATTCAAATCCCCATCAAATGTCTTCTCTCCTCTGCAGTGACTCAGCATGGACGAGATCGTCGTAGCCGGACTATCAGGTCGTTTGCCTGAGTCCAACAACCTGCAGGAGTTCTGGGAAAACCTCATCAATGGAGTGGACATGGTGACAGAGGATGATCGCAGGTGGACGCCAGGTGAGTCACGTCCTGATCTGATCTCAATCACAGCATGACCTCACTACCACTAAGCTGAGGTGAATGAGGTCAGTCTTCTCCTCCTCCAACTTGGGGAGTAATGGGGGGTGGGTTAAGTGAGAGGGAGTGGTGTGAGAGAGAAATCCATTGTGGTCCACCCTGCTCCGTCCTGGTACCAAGTTCCAGTGGCAACTGTCCAAATGCTTGTGAAGATCCACTCCCTGTTCTCTGATGTCACTGAATCTGATCAAAACGTGGTCCCTCATACCAGAGTGATACTAGTGCTGAATATGAAATATCTAACAAGACTGATGCTACGCTGCACCCTGTTGGACAGCTACAACCAATCAGGAGAGAACCAGGTGATGTCATCAGAGAAAGGACTTTGTTCTGGAGACGATGGAATGGAAATGATCCTTTGTTGGTCCAACTCACCAAAGATGCTTTGAACTCTTCAACAGCCATCTTTGGTTCTGCAGAGCCACTCTGTTCATAGTTCATGATCCAGTGGTTGTCCAGTCCAGATGACCAGCTGGACAAATGTCTTGAGTGATATACGATACATTTTACAACAGATGAAACATTTTAATGAATACGACCTCCTGGAGATGGGTCTGTCAGAGCTGAGGCCCTTCTCAGGCTCTTTCCCCCCAGCAAAGTGACATTCCATGTCCCCATAGTCAGAGTCGTTTTCTGGGGTTTAGTTTGCTGAGGCTGCCGTCCAAACCACAGTGCACCGGCCCATTCTGAACCTTCCTGTGGGTGGTGGGCCTAGGCTGGCCCGGTGGACTGCCTCCAGGCTGGGCCCCAATGACGCCAATTTGGGCGACATACACTTCCTTGATTTAAAACTACTCAATAGGGACTTTTTGAACCGCTCTTAGTCTAACCCGTCACCTAGGACTTGGTTACCTTGGGAGACCTTACCAGCGGCATTAAACCCCTTGACAATATAGCCCCTAGGATCATTTCGATACCCAAACCCCTACATCATGGTGGTTCAAGGAGAACTGCTGTGTCTAAAAATCACATCGTAAATCCCATACTTCGATACTGAAACGTAGTATTTTGAAAAGATAAGTGTGTTCAGACGGAATGAATGGAATGTACTACATGCACTCCCAACTGATGACGGACGTTCAGTGGACGGACACTTCCACCCTCAACCTTCTCCATCTGAATGACATAGAATGAAGACCTTTGATTTTTGGAGACAGTTGTGGACAACAGCATCACCACAGGGGATGTCACAATCAGTGTACCCTTTGTTCTTTATTATTCTGTTTCAAAACAAGAAAAAGGTTTTGAAGTTTTTCTGTTCTGTTTTAAAACCAGAATGAAAATACAGAATCAGACAAAATCACACATTTTATGACTGATATTCTGTTTTTAAACAATAACAGAATAATATGAAAATGTTTTTTTTTTCTTTTCGTTGTTTAGTAACTGTGATGTTTGGAAAATTCGGCGGAATGCTGCGAGATTTGCAGAGGTGAAGTGGCAGTGACCAGTGAGTGGAAGGGTTCTATTTCAATGAATGACGCATGGCGCCAAACGGGGAACGCAACGCAGATGTCATTTCCACAGTCAAATATGGTTTATTAACCAGAGTGCTGACAGACCATAGGGCATCCGGCTTCCCCATCACCTGCAGTAACCAGGTTACTTCCTGACCACGGTATCCCCAGTAGCTCGCAGTGACTGATCTACGCCAGGCTAATGCTAACGTTAGCTTGCTAGCATTAGCTAAACCACGGCACATTTTCAGACATTGATGTTGTGGCGTACGGTTGGCACTTGTGTGTGAATTGTCGTCTTCACTGTTGATGGAGTTTTAAGATGAGAAGTCAGAGGTTGATGTGTTGGAAATATTCACAAAAATTGGCAGTAAGTTTCGTTTTCACGTCACTTCTGAGAAGTACGCAACGGTACTGCTGGTGGATATTTTTTCACTTCACAAGTAAGTAGACTGGACTGTTTCCTTTTCCCAGACACGTCAGTGGTCTGACGGCCCGTTGTTTGTTGTCAAGCAGGTGAAATGACAGACTGACCAATCAGCTGCCAGCTGTCTTTACAGAACTAGCTTGACATGCTATGCTAACAAATCACAAGGAGAAACAGCAGAGCGCGTCCGTCCTCTGTGTTGGTCTTCTCTTATCAAAGTCTGGCTTCGTACAGTATTTAATCTGAGAAGAGTCGAGTTCTCTTGTGCATTTGTTGAGCAGTTCTGCTTTACAGCTAATTGCAATGCACCCGTTTTCGTGGAAACCGTGTTGTATTTGCGTGAGGTCTCCGCTCGGTGCCTCGGTGAATTGAATTCTCGTGAGGGGTTGAAGGAACGTTCTGCACGTTTGGAGCTTTGGAAATCTGTGAACAACGTGCTGTAACGCCTGGCAACCGTCTTCAGTTCACATCTCTGAATGAGTCTGCGACCAGACACACACACAAACACACACACACACACACCCTGGGAAAGAGGCTTATTAAAGGGGGTTGTTTGGTGAAGCTCTTCAAGATGCAGCTGAACACAAAGCAACAGGAAGTCGACGTCACATACTGAATTCAACATGAAGCTGGTTTTATCTCTATGTGTGTGTGACTCATTTATTCAGTGACTCCTTTGGATTCTTTGAATCCTCTTCTCCTGTCTGTGAGTTGTGCCCTCACTCTGTTTCTGGTGGGGTTTCTTCTCACCTTTCACAAACCATGTGGATGTTTCCTGCACTCACTCGGTGAGAATCTTCCTCCTGTCGGTTCCAGGTCTGTATGGGCTCCCAAAGAGGAACGGTAAACTGAAGGACATCAGCCGCTTCGATGCAGCCTTCTTTGGAGTCCATCCCAAACAGGCCAACACCATGGACCCACAGCTCCGCCTCATGCTGGAGGTCGCCTACGAGGCCATCGTGGACGGAGGTAGTCCTGCAGCAGCTGTCCCTGCTGTTCATTGTTCATTGTCACATGTTTAACTCACACGCTCTTTGAGGAGATGAACAGTGACACTTAATAAACTGAGCATCCTGGTGAACATTCCAGGCCTGAACCCGGCGTTGCTGCGCGGCAGTAAGACGGGCGTCTACATCGGGGTGAGTGGGTCGGAGGCTGGCGAGGCGTTCAGCAGAGACCCGGAGGAGCTGCTGGGGTACAGCATGACGGGCTGCCAGCGGGCGATGCTGGCCAACAGACTGTCCTACTTCTTCGACTTCTGTGGTATGAACGCACTCACAGACACACGAGGGATGTTGGGGTGAATCGTATTTACTGGAAATTGGAATTGTGAAAGCCACGGTGGGTTCATCTTCAGGATTCTAATAATCGTGGTATTTCACGAGACTTGATGGTGATGTGATGTACGTCCGAGAGAAGCAGACTGCCACCGTTGTTTCCACCAAACAACCCGATTCAGTCAGCAACATTTTCAGCCACATGAAAAAGGAAAACCTTATAAATAATGAAATCCTGAAAACCGTGGTAACCGGGGTTATTTGTTTGAGGATAATCTATTATACAGCAGGAAAATGTATAATGGTGGCGTCCGTAACACACACCAGCAGAGGTTTTATGAAGAATTCTGTGACAGATGTGTGACGTTTGTATCATTGTGTCAGACACGTTGACAAACATAAAAAGATCTTTTACATACTCCCGGGATTAGTTCCAGAAAACTCCTGAGTTTGTTTCATCCTGTCAGAATGAACAAATTCTCTCTGAACCAGGAGAAACTGGAAATGGGGATGGACTCGGTGCTGCCATCCTGTGTTCACAGCTGGACGTAAACCACTGGTCATGTGACCATGTGGCGCATTTCTTTTTATTTGTACCTGTGTTTCAGGTGTTCACCACAAACATTTTGACAATGTTCCGGTTCTGGGTGACATGTCAGTATAGAAAATGTCTGTGTCTTCTTAATTATGATATGGAATTAGACAAAATCACATATATCCATTACAATCCTCTTCGGTGTGGGTGCTGACGTAAGGGTCTGGCCGCCCGAAACTGCTGTGACATGAACACATGAAAAATGTGGAACATGGAGGAGATGGAGAAGTTGTGCCTGTTGGTTGATTTAGTCACAGAGAGCGAGAGATAAATTACAGAATCATCGAACCAGACAGGTAAAAGGCTCCAGGGAGCAAGTTCTATCACCAGTGGAAAGAGAAAATAAGAAAAAGGTTGTCCTACTTAGTTTGAAATCGACAGGGCTTTGATTCAGAAATGTACTTCTGTTTCGTTGTATTATTCGAACACCAGTTGAAACAGTTTCAACTGTTCCCTCCCACTGTGGTGACGTGGCCCATTGGCAGGATATGTGTCGTATATGGATCTTTATGGATGTCCAGCTGTGACTTTGGGTCCATGTCGTGTGTCGTACATCTCAGCGGTGCGTTCAGGCGCCTCGGTCAGTGTGTCAGTGTGTCACGGCTCCCGCTCCACTCCAGGTCCCAGCACCGCCATCGACACCGCCTGTTCCTCCAGCTTACTGGCTTTCGAAAACGCCTTCCATGCCATCCGCCTAGGCCAGTGCGACGCCGCCCTGGTGGGTGGAGTCAACCTGCTCCTCAAGCCGAACACCTCAGTGCAGTTCATGAAACTGGGGATGCTCAGTCCTGAGGGGACCTGCAAGTCCTTCGACTCGTCAGGTACCCGACATGTGCCCTTCGTCACAGAGTTAGATGAGTCACCATTTGTTGCATCTGCACATCTGAGACTGGTTCAGGTGGAGACATGATCATTGCTAAAACCTGGCGTGATGTTCCTTCTGTGTTTGCCCTTTATACGTTGAATCTTTGAAAATCACGAACGATTAAGACCAAACAAGTCCTTGAAACAGTCGCACTCATAAAAGATTGATCCTGAGTTGAGAGAAGCCAACACACGCGTGTGATGAGAGAAACCGTTTTTATTTCCAGGGATGGTGGCAAACATTGAGCATAGAATTCAAAAATAAAGTAAGAAAACACTGCACAGATGCAGTTAATGTGAGAAACAGGTGTGACTTTGTTTCCTGGCGACTATCGGATGAAGGTGAATATCCTGACGTGGGATGTGTGTGTTCAGGAAACGGATACTGTCGTTCCGAGGCAGCAGTCGTCGTGCTGCTCACTAAGCGCTCGGTGGCGAAACGTGTTTATGCGACCGTGGTCAACGCTGGCAACAACACGGACGGCTACAAGGAGCAGGGTGAGCTTTGTCAGTCAGTGAAAGCCGTGCAGACGAGCCCCCGAGGTCCTGCAGTGTGTCACCCCCACTCCGCCCACAGGGGTCACGTTCCCGTCAGGTGAGATGCAGCAGAGGCTGGTGTCTTCTCTCTACCAGGAGGCGAACATCGCTCCAGAGGAGGTGGAGTACGTAGAAGCTCACGGCACCGGAACAAAGGTCTGTAGGCTTTTTCCTTGATGAAAACGTGCTGCCTCGGCACACACGCAGGGTAACGTCCTCCCTGTGCTCCGTGCACGCAGGTCGGGGACCCACAGGAAGTCAACGGCATCGCCAGCGTGTTCTGTGAGTCCAGGCAGGAGCCTCTGCTCATCGGCTCCACGAAGTCCAACATGGGTCATCCAGAGCCCGCCTCAGGTCTGGCTGCCATGGCAAAGGTGTGTTCACCTCAGCTGACTCCACAGCATCACTTCCTCACCTCATGACGTGACCGTAAAGATCAGAATGTCCTCAGGAGAAACTCGCCGCAGCTCGCTGACCTCACTCAGGTCATGGGATGGGTGTACAAGTCTCTCGCTAACTCCAAACTTTCTTTCTGCAGCTCGATTACCGTTTTCGGCTGCATATTTTACTACTTGCAGCTTCTAATCTGCAGAATGCGATTTTCTTTTCGGGGCCATTTTTGTTAAGCCCTTCTCAGTTGTTTTTAATTGTTACCTCCAATGTGGAAATTACCAACACAGGTCTAGAGCGCCGCGCCCTCCTGAGGTTTAGTGTTAAAACATGTGAAATGATATACCACTAATAATGTGTTAAGAATTTCACACATAAGTCGCTCCAGAGTACAAGTATCGCAGCCAGACTATGAGAAGAAAAAGTGACTTATAGTCCAGAAAATACGGTACTTGTGACCGAGTACAGTGTTGTTCCTACGTGCATTTAGCATTAAAGCTTAAACAATAAGTTTCTTCGTCAATGTAAATGATGCATTAACAACAGTAAGTCACTGACCTGAGGAAGATGATTGGCTGCTGTCATCATCGTCCACTAGCGGAACGAGGGGCCTCTGCTCTGAACAAAATGTACATCGTCACGTTTGATTAGAGTCGAGGTGTTACCTCCCGTCCACTACGGTTGGTTGCATATCGGCGGGTCTTCATCTTTAGCCTCTGATCATTTTGAAGTTTCACTTCCATCCTTATGCAGATGAAAAACTGACGTTACGTCACATGTAGCTAAGGGGGCGGGACTTAACACATCAGTGACACAGGAACAAAGCACCGACTTCTGAGTTCATTTTTGACCCGTCACTACCTTTTGCGTCAAAAGGGTTTCATTCTGGTCCAGAGTGTCAGTACCCATCCCCTCTCAGGTCCGAGATGAAGGAGCGGGACACGTAGGTGTGCGTTAGGTGTGAACACAGGTGTGTGTCCTCAGGTCTTACTGTCCCTGGAACGAGGAGTCTGGGCCCCCAACCTGCACTTCAACAGTCCAAACACGGACATCCCCGCCCTGATGGACGGGCGCGTTCAGGTCGTCGACCGGCCCCTTCCTGTACGAGGAGGCGTTGTCGGCATCAACTCCTTTGGATTCGGGGGGTCCAACGTTCATGTTATTCTTCGCCCTGCTGAGAGGCGAGTTCAGAACGCCGTGGACGCAACCGCACCCCCCAGGAGCGTCCCCAGGCTGCTGCAGGCGTGTGGTCGCACAGACGCCGCTGTCCAACACCTGCTCCAGAAGGCGAAGGAGCACGGTGCTGATGACAGCTTCCTGTCCCTGATCAATGACGTGTCTGCCACTCCCTCGGCGGCCATGCCCCACCGCGGCTACACTCTGATTGGCTCTCAGAGCGAGGTCACAGAGGTGCAGCAGGCGCAGGCCGCGCCCCGCCCGCTGTGGTACATCTGTTCAGGTGAGTGGGCCGCAGGTTTATGAAGCATCTATCAATGACCAATAATTAGATAATTCTATGTTGTACTATGTTTCTGTGTGTGTCTGTGTATCATAGGGTCAGTTTGGTGACACACACTGTTTAGCTCACTACTGTTTTGAGGAGTTTGTGATTGTGAATGTGTATGTTGTGTACCGTGTGTGATGGCGCTGTGGAGCAGGGATGGGGACACAATGGGCAGGAATGGGCCACAGCCTCATGCAGCTGCCGGCGTTCAGACAGTCCATCCTGCGCTCAGACACGGCACTGAAGGACACGGGCCTCATCGTGTCTCGTCTGCTCACTGACGCCGACGAAACCACGTTTGAAGACACGGTTCACGCTTTTGTTGGACTCGCTGCCATTCAGGTATGAAACACACACACACACACACACACACACACACACAGTGCACTGTACAAACACACACACAGAGTACACACACAGTATTGACACACAGTATCACAGTTCACACACAGAGGCTCACAGTCGGTGTGTGTACCCTGCAGATTGCTCAGATCGACCTGCTCCGTGACCTGGGGCTGCAGCCTGACGGAATCATCGGCCACTCGGTGGGCGAGCTGGCGTGTGGTTACGCCGATGGCTCTCTGAGCCATGAAGAGGCCGTTCTGGCTGCATACTGGAGGGGGCGCTGCATCAGAGAGGCCAAGCTGCCTCTGGGGGGGATGGCCGCCGTGGGTAAGAGACAGGAGAGGAAGGCTGCAGTGAGGACGGTAGCCAGATGCAGTGAGTGTGTGTGTGTGTGTGTGTGTGTGTGTTTCAGGGCTGACCTGGAAAGAGTGTATCGCTCAGTGTCCTCCGGGAGTGGTCCCAGCCTGCCACAACGCCGAGGACACAGTCACCATCTCCGGCCCTCAGGTGCACCGTCCAAACCCTGACTCATGCTTCTGCATCAAGTCCACATCATGTTGTCGTGGTAACGTTGCGTTGCCAAAGGCGTAGGGTACCAGGTGTACACGTCGGGTATGCAGGGCACGGAGTAGTGTAGTAGGGTACAGGGTATGGCACAGAGTATGTGGGGTAAGGTGTAGGGTACGGTGGGTACCTGACAGATTGTGTGTGTGTGTCACAGGAGGAAGTCAGGAAGTTTGTTGCGGAGCTGAAGGAACAGGGAGTGTTTGCGAAGGAGGTGCGCAGCGCTGGTGTGGCGTTCCACTCGTACTACATGGCGTCCATCGCTCCGTCGCTGCTGGCTGCTCTGAAGAAGGTGTGAGCCGCTCTCCTCCAGATTTTTCGTTCTTTGTTGTCCACACATGCGTCGCTGTCACGGTGCGTGACGTCCTGCCAGTAAATCAAACTGTCTTCAGCTGTTTTTATTTTCTTTCTTCCAGTGTTGATCCCTCCGTATGATATTTTCTGTGTGGGGTGAAAATGGGGTGAGTGTTTGATTGAGTGACGTGTGTGTCCAGGTGATCACGGAGCCGCGGCGACGGTCACCTCGGTGGCTGAGCACCAGCATCCCTCAGGACAAGTGGGACTCGACTCTGTCTCTGTTCAGCTCAGCTGACTATCACGTGAACAACCTGGTGAGTCCTGTGCTGTTCCAGGAGGCCCTGAGCCTGATGCCCGACAACGCCGTGGTGGTGGAGATCGCTCCGCACGCGCTGCTGCAGGTATGGAGGCTTCAGTTAACTCTTCTTCTTCTGCTTCTTGTTCTAGGAGGACCTGTTCTGTTTCATGTTATTTCATGTATTTCTTTGAATTTGATTGTCTCAATACAAATGTGATGCCATTCTTACTTTTGTCATTTAGTCAAGAACTGTGTGTGTGTGTGTGTGTGTATATATATGTAGGTGAATCTGATACATACAACATGTGTTATTAATTTGAGGGCTGGGACTCTGTTATAAAAATTGAACTTTGTAATTAATCAAAATTAGTTGCACATCAATGTTTCACATGAGAGGCAACATTTTTCAAAATGTAGTTTGGTATATGAGTGACTCAATGAATACATAAGCTTAAGCAAAAAATCTTGTTTATTTTTGATCGAGATCAGTGCAATTTCTAACAGAAAGAACAGAAGAAATCTGCTACCTGTACATCAGAAGACTTTGAAAAGATCTGGAAAACCTCATGTCCCACCTGCTCATCTAAACACACTCTTTTAGGGTTTTCTTTTTTGTTAATCCTGTCCTGTCTGACGGTCTGGACATTCAGTATAAGGTTCCTGTAGTCCTTGGTGTCCGACAGTTTTCATCTCTGGAGAAGGAGCTGCTCACATTCTTGTCCTGTGCACGTTCCTCCGCGTTTGAATCTTTATTGTAGTTTATTTAGTTTATTGCAAACTGGGGTGTGGTCTGCAGACTATTTTGCAGAACATCGTGCTTCTATGACAGACAGGGACGGTTTCTGGGGGGATGACCAACAGAGAGAAGACATGAGGGTGGGGAGGACAAAGGGGGGGGGCTTAAAAGAGAACAAAACCAACCATATAGGATAGAAAGTGAGACAGTAATGTAAATACACACAGAAAAATATACAAATATTACATATCACACAATTGTATGTAATAATCAACATAATATATACATACACACACGTATATATACATATACACACACAGGAGAATGTGACAGTGTACTAAATGATTGTACATGTACTGGGTATATACACTGCTCACAAAAATTAAAGGAGCACTTTAAAGAAACACATTAGATACATCAGATCTCAATATGAAGTTGGATA
>JBBMJM010117517.1:0-14825 GCA_037832705.1 Centriscus cristatus
CACACACACACACACACACACACACACACACACACACACACACACACACACACACACACACACACACACACAGATTAAATCTGATGAATAAATTAACTAATGACTGAGAAGATATTTCTACTCTTACAGCACCAACTTCACAGCATCCTCACCACCCCCACCCCGAAAAGTTTGTCAATGAAAGTCACACTTTTAAGATCATGTTGGATATTTTCACTGCAGCAGGAAAACTCACTGGAGCCAACATCAATTCATGGCAGAAATGATTCTTCTGTTGTATGTTTATTTTTGTTAATTGTGGCAATGGTACCAAAGGGCTTCACAACAACTCAATTTTAGAGAGTATAAAGATGTTTTCCCAGTTGGAAATGAGGAACAGGACAATGCCGCAGACACTGCACAATCACAGACAGCATAAAGCACACAAACACTGAGCAGTGACCCTCCATTCAGATACAAACATCTCCCAGCAATGATGCAGACAACATTTGAGGAAAAACATGGTGCATTGTGTGAACTCAAACAAGTGAATCCACTGAACGAGCAGAATTACTGAGGAATAGTTAGGACATCAGATTAGTTTCTGACACAGACACACTGCTGCTCAGTGAGAAACGCAACAACAACCACAAGCTCATGCCTTTCTTTACCTTTAGTAACAGCCTGCAGCACTCCATCAGTCCTTTCACTTCCTGTGTCTTCCTGCTGCTTCGGTTTAAAAGGAGCTGGAGACACTGCGCCCCCTGTTGGGCGCATTCAGTACCGCTGTCAACTCAGTTCAGTCAAGTCAGTTGAAACTGTTTTTTTAAAAAAAGGAAGAATACTGACATCTAGTCAGGTGGCATTGGAATTGTAACACAAAAAATAAAAATAAAATATAAAATATAAAATATACAGCAGCCGGGTTGCCAGCTGTGTCAAACTACCAGTCTTGCACCATCCATGTCATGAATCTTTCCAGATAACTACGAATTTCAACTAATCAATATATTTTAAAACAGTATTTAACATTAGTTCTGCTGTGCATTACCAATCAGTCATATATGTAACAGCCGCCTATCGCTAGCCGGCTATCATTCATTTTTTTCATCCTGTCCGCTGAGGATTCTGGGGCCCACAAGTAACGTTAGCTAAGTTAGCTAGCGAGTTAGCTTCTTAACGATCCAAGAAAAAAGCCGGCATTTCCGCGTGCGCTTTGATACCAAGGAAATCATTTCATTGAGTCCATCCAGCATCTGCTTCTCCAATATTGACTCTAGCTTTTGTTCTTCTCTGGTTATTCTGCCTCTGTGGTTCATGTGAAGCTGCTACTGCAGGACTTGTAGACTCCACCTTCTGGAGCAGAGACCGAATCTGTCAGCGCACAATCGGCTTGTAAACATAAACACTGTCGAACCCGTCAGTGAGCTAACAGCTAACTTATTCTTTTAATAAAGCTTACTAAAATAATATATAGTTCACCTTTAAAACAACAATAGTAATAATAGTAATTCAAGTTTTTCTAGTGTCCACACAGTGGCGATGTCATGTAGTGTCGTGAGAATCTGTTTGCAGGTTTTATTATATGTATTAAATACAAATAAAAAGTAGCAGATGTCAGGAAATGTTGACGTCTCAGATTCCCTTTCTTTCCCGATAGTTTGACACAGTGGTCACTCGTGTGACTGTACGTTACCTGTCCTGTGTTGTTCTAGTGACGTCATTTGCAGACGGGCTGAATAAAATGGATTTAAAATTATCAACGGAGCTGCTGCATCAGGAGACACTGGAATCCACTGAAATATTCCAGAATGTATGCAAGTGTTTCATTTGCTGTGGACAAATTGTCGCCTGTTTCCCTGAAAGCCCATGAACCCAGTTGAAGTTCGGGATGCGTCAGGTTTCTACATTCAGCTCATCCAACCTGGGCTCAAACTGGCTCCTCATCGACCTCTGCTGGGGATATGATGCTGATGCTGCTTTGAAGCGTCACTTTCTTTCACTTATTGTGCCGTGACTTATTCTGACCAGTCATCTCTGTCTGAGCTGCCCTTTTAATGCCAGTGTTGGCTGCTCTCCCCCTTTTTTTTTTCTTTCTCCCTTTAAGATAAACTGCTGCACAACCTCCCTCCTCCCCTGCACATCACATCTTCAAATCTGAGTCAGAAATCCAAGAGATCTTCACAACGCAAGCCACCTCCTCCTCATCGCCATCTGTTATTCCGGATGTTCCTTAACACTCATCCAAGACTCATCTCCTTCAGTCTCCGCAAACGGTGTCACAGCAGATCGATGAGGTCGTTTCAGTCTTTCTTGCCTTATCACGACGGTTTGTACTGAATGTGCTGATTTAATCCGTCATTTTCCAGAAACTATGTAAGTGAATGGAATATCCACAACAAACCAGCAAATACATGAAAATTTTGATTTTCATTCTTCTTCTTTCCCCCACACAAAGTACAACACTTGACCCATCACATTTACATAAACACACTTTTATTCAGCCTGATATAGGTTACACATTAAAAAAAAAAAAAAAAAATTCTAAGAGAACTACTTCCCTTTGTGGAGTTAATGAGTCTTAAATCAGCTTCAGACCCCCAAGTGACAGCCTCCAACAACTGTGAGGAATTAAGCAAAATCACATGCTACGACTGACCTGAGGCTTTACTTTTTTTTTTTTTTTTTAAATTTCCTTTCTTGAAAAATAATACAAAATAAAGCACGCCCCCCCCCCCCTCAGCAGTCATCATGGATGTTTTCTCACCAAATGACGTGGAATGTTATCTTGGAATAGCACGTAAAAAGGAAACTGCTCTCTGCAACCACAGAAAACAAGAGGCGAACCATATCAAGGATACAAAAATGATTCCCAGAATTCTGCTCCCAGGCTGCTACTGTGTGCAAGGCATTAGGAAAACCACCGTCTCAGTCCAAAGTGTGAACCCTTGACTCAGCCTTACAATATGAAACATGGATATGATCAGAAACCTCAACACGAACATTAAATTTACACTGCTTGCGGATCAGTTTTGGAATCTAATAGACTGACATTCAGACACAAAGCAAAGACTGATGAGGGGAAAAACATGGGAAGGGGCTGAACATTTAACTAGTGTTAGTCGCTTTTATCCCCCCTCCCCGCTTGTACATTTCACAAAGTGCAATTTCTTTCACGTATTTTATATCGTAACCAATTGTAGAAATGGTTCATTTTGTATTATAGAAGAATACGAAAATCACTCCACATACCCCTATCCTAGCCATAACAACCCCCCGCCCGTCCCCATCAGCTATTCATCTGATTTTAAAAAAAAATAATAAAAATGCTAAATACATGCTGCAATGACGCCGTTTAATGTTTGAACGTTGACCAAACCTTTTTTGGCTCCTCGAATCTCTTTCAGTACACTATTACTGCCAGCGTGCGCTTATAGTTCAAATATATATGTATATATATATATTAATATCTATCATTAAATAGTATGCCTCTTGCACAGTCTTGCATGCATGGAAGAGCATCTGGGCAAGCTGTACAACGGGAGCGGTGTGAGGACGGACTTGCTCAGGCTGTAGGCTCCGGGCCATGTCCAGGCACTCTGTCGCCACCTGTAAACGGGTTTCGTTTGCCCTTTTCTCCTTGCAACCACGACAGTCCAAAAACAAGAGGGGAAAAAAGAAAAGAAGGTTCTCCAGTGTGTTTTTGTCGAGTAAGCATTTCTTTGATGTGTGTATAAGAGGACGTCTATGTGGTCATCAACACAGTTTCACAAAAGATCTGTGAGGATCACTGAAGTTTTGTTCCAAGCTTTCTTTGTCTGTTCCTACGAGAAGAAGACAGAGGACAGTTGAAACGAAGAGGACGAGACGTGCTACTGCGGACGCGCGTCTCTGACAGTAACCTACCTCGCCTCTGATCTGGTCACTGTGTACTCAAACCATAAGATGTTTGGAATCAAGCTTGTGTCTCGAACGAGGAAGTACTCTGATATGGGCCTTAGGAGCAGAAACATTAGAGTAACCACCACAGACGACTTTCATCCACACACTGGAGCTGCAGAGCCCCCTGAGACGGGAGACAGGAGCGCTGGAAATAGAACACGACTTACCACGCTGCTATTTTGGGGAATAATGGTGTCAGCACCTCTTGTGTAAAAAAGAACCAGATGATGCCAATTGTACTTCCAGCCAGTCCGCCGTAGAAAACCTGGCTCCAAGTGTGATACAACAGGTAGACCCTTCAGGAGAGAGGGGAGGGACCGTAGAACAACAGAACGATCAGAACACGGAGAACAACGCATCCGCATTTTGTGAATATTTCAACACACTGACCCTCGGACTGCACATCTGAAACCACAATCTGTCACAGTTAAGACGACAATTCATCACATACAAGCACTAAACGTACGCCACGACGTCCACGCCTGAAAACGAACCGGTTTACGAGCTAGCAAGCTAATGTTAGCATTGGTCTGGAGTCCACCCGTAGGTGATATCCCCGTGGTTTCTGCTGTCCGCCAACATCTCCCAAAAAAATCAAAGGTTCGTCGTTTCTACGTTACTGAGATGGAAGACGCTGAGGGTGGAAAGTGTTCATCGATCCACACTGAGTGTGTAGTACACTATATTTTCACATACTCATTCAAGCAAAATGCAAAGTTCAGGTATAGAAGTAGGTGATCTGAGACACAGCTATGGAACACAAGCATCCCGATTCACAAATGGGACAATGCAGTGTTCTCACAGGCCTCAGTGCACAGCAGGGGAGGGTTCAGCAACGAAAAGAGCCTTCCTGGAAAGCATGTTCCTCCGTTGTGAAGCTGCAGCAGCCCAGGTGTATCTGGTGACCCATTTTTACCTTTCGCTTTTAGCGCATTCATCTGAGACTGAGCCGACCACGCGCCAACAAAAACTTGTCCTTGTTCTACCTCGGACACGGTACATCGTTTTCACTGACTCATACGAGCTCTGACAAATCTGAATCAATGATGTCCACACACCGGGTTCAAATCCTTTCACTAGTCAGTCACTGTAACACACGGCCTTATTTGTTAACCTGACATTTACGCTCTTCTTGTTTCAACGTGGGCTTTATTCTATTAAAGAAGACCCTCGATGGAAGTCTCTCTTACCTACTGTACGAAATGGATAAGGCAATGCCCAACAGGACGATGGACAGTATGTGTCTCCACAGCAGGTCCACACACCGAGCATTGTTCGTCTGATGCATTCTGACAACAGAGACAGATTTTCATGGCATCCACTTCATCCTGGGAACTATACGACCGGATTTGTCATTGTGGTTGAAGCAACAGGAATTACTAAGACATAAACAAGCTCACCTTAAATAAAGGAAAAGAAAGAAGTAAACAACAAAGAACCAGATGAGCTGGGAATGACTGGAGGGCATCCCATATTCTGTGTTTAGGTTTGAATGAGTCCCTGGAGAAAGATCAAGAAGAATTTGCTCAGGATCAGGAGTACAAGCACCAATACGTTGTAGCATCTGTATACATCCAGACATAGTGTGTTCATAATTATTATTCTTAATTATTCTCATTCATATGTAAATTCTTCACAGTGACACTTAAATTGTATGTTGGCTCATTTAATATAGTATCAAGCACCCCGACTATAATTCTACTATGTAAGTATATACATTGTCACACAGCATCTGATCCTGGTTGATGAAACATGTATGTTCCTCCTCTGACAACATATACATGAATAGATAGTGTGACGGATCTCAGAAGAGGGTTTTTGTCAATGTCTGACAACAACACACTCACCTGCACATGGTCGAGGCTCTCTGAAAAGGTGCTTGAGCAGCCAGTTGACCCCTTCATTCAGGATGAGCCCACCGAAGAATGAAATCTGTGGAAACAGGTCAACGTGAGATGAGTGGTTTCAATGCAGCTCCAGGATGGGGAGCGACAGCCATCGCACGGAAATGGGCACAAAGTCACTTTATAGGAGATGCTATTTCGGTGATGTGCCACTGCAGAACTCACCGTGTGCAATTCCCGTTTAAACACTATGAGTGTGACAAAACCCACGAGAATTGCTATGGGGAGGAGACTGATGTAGGCCAACACTTGTCCCGTCAGATCACCTGGGGGGGGGGACACACACAGTACTGATCAGAATTTAATTCATCTGCACTTAAGTTACTCAATAAACCAGAACTTACTGTTTACATGTTAATATTTTAATGCCAGCTCATATAGGAAGCTGGTTTGGTGAGTTACATTAGATACGCCCTTTTAAAAATGTCACATCACTTCGTTTGCTTTTGCTAAGAAAGAACCAGCCCGGTGCAATGTGGTTATACTCGTCAGTAAGGCCAAGGAGCGAGCTACTGCGTTAGCTCTGTGCTGGCTATAATTCTAAAAAACAAGTGTAAATTGCTTTCACTGCGGTAAATAAATACCATGTTGTGTCTGTTTGTCGCTGAACTTCGAGTAACCTGTCCACAAAGGCATATTCACTAATTCATGACATAAAATTTCAATGCCGATATTTACCAGCTAGCATGCTAGCTAAGCTAGCCTCCATTGTGGCAATTAGTGCAAACTGCGCATGCGGCACTGGCTCACAATTTCGCAGTCCGGGTGACATTCCCCGCTGTGCTCGGGATTTCAATGCATCCCACAATTTGGCAACAGAGCCGATTGCCATTTAGTAGCAGGGAAACAACCGAGAAGCTCGAATTTTACTAAACGTGTTAAAGCAGCCAGACGTTTGGACGCTACAGAAAGAGCCCACTCACCCTCAGGGAACTCTACGTGTGTCAAAGATATTGAACGCCATCGAGGTGGTGCCGAGCACTGTTCTTCCAACGCCATCTTACCCGGACACAACCGGGCAGTCCTAAAGCCACGCCCCTGGCGTGCAGCCAGCCAATGGCGAGCGGAGCTCCGCGTTCAAACTCGCCCCAGCAGCGGAGGAGGCGACCAATCAGCTGCCGGCTGGAGATGAGCGATTGCACCCACAGCGCAGAATTATTGAATGAACCAAAAGCACAAAAATCCAGTTCACCACACGAAAGCAACGATCTGAGTTCATTCACAAATAAAATAAAATTACAAAACAACATGCACTTGTACACATATTCCTCAATTAATATATAAATAACACGAATGTCCTTTTTTACCCTCATGTTTCATCATACCAGTCACCATCATAATTAGACACCAAATGAGGGAAAACGATACTGAGATTTAACATGGTATAGTATGCTATGTCATATTATAAAATGAACACATAGAGACCTTTCAAAAACCTGAGGTGACCTTACAGAAGAAAGCATGCATGATATGTTCTCTACAAATACTAACATTAATACCTTTTCATTTGTCCCTTTGGGCGGGTCCAGTGAGTGGGGCGGATGGGGCTGTTATGTGGTGAAAATAAACTTCAAGTTTATTAAGGAAAATAACATTTAACATGGACATTCATCCTCAAGTTACAGTTTGTACTAAGAAAGAAAATCAATGATAGAAAAGACAAAAGGCAGGAACAGAAAACTTGTACAGCTATTTCTTTTCTGAATCTCAAGCTGTCAAATTGAGACAGGCAACATGTCTGCGTTGTCATTTTTCAAAATAATGAATTGCTCTTTCTAGTTTGGACATCCAAAGTACTGAGACAGCGTCTCCATGGGTCCGATTACAGGATTATAGAGATGAAAGTGTTAGAGAGTCTAAAGTGTAACATGCAACGGCTGCTGGGCGAATACATCTGATCGGCTACTGTCAGGACAGCGACACAGAGGAAGCAGAGTAATCTGTGGACAACAGAACGATGCATTGAGTTGCAAATATGAAGAATGCATTCATATACTTGACACTAACAAGATTAAAATATGGTGTGGGGGGTTTAAAGCAGCTCATTGTGGGTAAGAAGTAGTAAGATTCAAGTTAAATCTGCAGGAGAATTTGAACGTTTCAGACAAAAACTAACAACAGTAAATTAAACAAACCCTTTTCATTCTATAGTTTTCAGGGAAAGATACTTTTTCAAAGATGCAATAAATATATGAACTCTGATTTCTAGAAAGGATTAATTCTACTCTTCATGTACCTTTTTATAAAGTGCAAAATGCTTAAAAATGCAAAGCTGCATATGAGCAGCTGAGAACGAAAACAGAGAATGTCAGAATTTAACGACACATCTATTTACAGCTCTGGTTCATGTTTTGACAGACACTGAAATATGTCTAAACACGTTGAATTCACAGCCGGTGCAGATTGAAGAGGACTCAACATCATTACACATGATTAAGAGAAACTTTGAATTTCAAGAGGCAGGTTTTAGGACACTGATCATTAACACCACAGACAAATTATCTCTGCAACAAATAACGTCTGAAATTTTAAAAAGAACAAAAAAAAGTAACAGGAAAACGACAACCTTGAGTCAAGATACGATTCGACAGTTTCCCACAGGCTCCTTTAAACTTGGCATCTTAAGAGTCCCGACTGCGTCTCAGAGCTGCAACAGAGACAACTTCAGGTTCATCATTGCACTTATGGAGGTTACAGTTGGACTGTTCAATGCCCACTTCGTCATTCGTGGTCTTCACACTGCAAACTAAAGCAAAGATACAGACGGTGCTGATGTTCTCATCTAGAAGCTTTTTTTTTTACACTTAACTCCATTTAGTCAACATAACATACTGATATATTACGTATGTTGCTGCAGCCTTAACGTGTTTCCCTATTTATTATTCATTCAATGACTATTTGACAACTTTTGCATGTTGGAGTTTAACTAAAGCATCAAATTAATGGGGGAGTTGGAGGGAAACCATAAAGGTGAATCTCATACTGACATCCAGACATTACTATTCCCTGAGAGCAGCGTTGTTTCTCCATTCAACGTGTGTGTGTGTGTGTGTGTTCACCTCCACATCTGAATGCCTCCGTGATACAACACCCGAAAGCCTGACAAACAGTGATGGACCAAACTGAGGTACAAGGTCACGTTTACACCAAAGCTGGTTTGCTCATATGTTGCGTGAAAAGAAAATTGGAGGGTACGTTGTGATGGGTTCGCTTGTCACTACTGCGCACTCGCACATCACATCTGTGCGGGTTTCATGCCTGCAACTGACACAGATGTGATGTTATGGGAGCAGAGTCAAACGACTTCCACGGGCGTGATCTGCGAGAACACTGCACAAATCATCTCGCAGTATGAACAAACTATAAACAAACAGCGTATTTGATGAATAAACAACGAGGAATAAAAATACTTCAGATTAAAGGCGTACAGCCAGAAAGGAGACAGACATGCCCTTCATTCCAACCAGGTCCCCGGTGCTTTCAGAAACAAAGAGTGTAACAAAACATCCTTCCTGCTTTAATATAAAATACACAAACTCACAATATCGTCAGACGTGTGTCGTTTCTTTTACACATGTAATGATGGCAGCCTGCTCGATGCCCTAAGTGAAGGGGAAGGGTACATTGCATCTACGGAGAGTCATGGTATCGAAGGCCCAGTCTTCCTCACACGCTGATGCCCGTGTGTTTCCATGGTGACAGCGGGCGCGCTCGATGTGTGACGATAGCTGATAAGGTTGTGGAGGGATGTAACATCCGCCGGCCTAGTAGTTCCGATGAAGGCGTATCCTCCGCCGCAGTTCATTTGATGAACACAGATGATTGACGGGTCGCGGTGTGTCTCCGGGGCATCGTTCAGACGAGTCTTAGTTGGCTCCAAAAGGGCCCTCTATGCTTTTGGGAAGGGCTCCGTTGAGCTCCAGAAGGCTGTCGATGCCCAGATACCCCAGTAAAATGTCACTCCTGCGGTGGGAAAGGTTCAGGATGTCCTCGGCCAAACACTGAGCCGAGGTGAAGCGGACTTTGTCGTGATCGAACATGTCCTTCAGGTACTGCACGATTTGTTGCTGCGGAAACAAGGAGCTGAGTCAATGACAGAAACGTGGGTGATACTCGACTTACTGCCTTGAATCAGTTTCGGAGTGGTGCACGTTCGTACCTTGAAGATAGTACACACTTCACTTAGGTGCTGCCGTGGTCCCAAGAACCCAAAAGCTAAAACTGGGCTCACGTGTTCTGATATGGCATAGAAGTGGGAGATGAACCCATCAGGAACCTGAAGACATCGGTAGGAGAGAGACAGAGCTGTCAAAATGAAAATATACCTGATAGTGTTTGGGGACATGAGGACATGGAACTCACCATGAGAAGGCGTCTTTTGGCCTTTAAGACCGACCAGCACGCTGTCGCCAGAGCCTGAGAGACAAAACATGAAGGGACGATTAGAGCGACGGCCTTTCGAGTCAGTGACCCGACGCGGGCGTTTGTGTCAATTAACCGTCTCTTTAAAGCTGTCAGAGAGCCAACGGTTCCTCAGCACAGCCACCACCGACGACGGGGGGCTCTCCAGGTCCTCAAAGGCGTCCATCAGGATGAAGTCCAGCACGATGTCGAAAAAGTTCATGCACACCACCTGCAGGAACAGACCACCAGCAAACCAGACCCTTTATATGACAGAAGTCACAAAAAACACATGCCTTTAAATGGTATCATGACTTTAAAAGCTTCAGCCAACCTGCCAAATCCCCACTAGATGTCCCTGACGCTACACACCTGGTGTGCAGACGTTCCTCTAGAGTTGGATCTGACGGGGCATCCTATCGTGTATGTGACTGTATGTAACTACACACTCAACCACCTGCAAACGAGGGGGACACCCAACACATACTCACCCCACGGCCCTCCAGCTCCATCTTGGAGATGGGCCACGTTTCCTCCCTCTGGGTATAAAGCAGCATGTCCTCATAGCTCTCCAGGAAGGATTTGGGGCTCTGAGGATTGAATAACAACTTAATATGTGCACAGACATGCATCTGAGCAGGTTGATTCATCGACGATACAGCGACTTAAAACCCAGGATGCAGCTGGAAGTCATTTACCTTGTTGGCCTTCACCATTAAACCTGCAATCATTTGCTTTCCAGTCTCCATGAAAAATGTCCGGTGTGTTTCATCTAACAACAGAACCTGGGCGAGACAAAGACCTCACATGGTTATTCAGGCAAAATGACGAGGGCAGTAATTGTCTCTTAAGTTCTCTTAAGCTGCTGCGCCTGAACCACACAGTTTCTACTGTGATGAACGACATCAATGGCTGGAGTAGAAGAATCCACATGTTTTTACAATGTTATAGTGTAATTCTACAGCTGGAACAAACACAGAGAACTGCTGGAGGAAAATGTCTCAAGAGAATAAAACTAACCTGGAACGCTTGTCTCACACAGTGGAGCTTTGCAAGGAAGTCTTGGTCACCGTAACATTCAAGTAGTTCAGTCCTAGTGGAAAGAAAAACAACGGTGTGAAACTTTACATCAGCACATCACACGTACACAGGCTTCATGTTACCGTCATATTTCAGTTACCTCAGGGTTCGATAGGCCACTTTACCCTCCCTGACCAGCGACAAGGCCTCTTCATACAGAGCTGCTGGCTTCAGGGACTGGAAGGAATCTTCTAGAGAGATGGCATCAAATAGCTGCACGGACGAAGCGTGCGTCCATCAGAGCACGTGTCGTAGACAATCATCAGACAAATACAGAGAAAATCCCGTCATCAACTAACCTCTGCGGCTGAGAAGAAAGACTCATCAGACGAAATCGTCGTCGCGTCATCGTCTTGCAGCCGGTGGAAACTCTCCACTCGAGGTAGAATCAGGGTCCCTTCACTCTCTGCCAAAGCAACCACACCATTGTGAAAACATGAAACAGCAAGACGACAGGAGATAACGACTTTACCACTGCCTACTCCTCAACGGTCACGTGCTCCGGTAGGATTTCTTCTTCTCTCTTACCAAAGTCGGCCAGCACGCTGTCGGTTGGGATGCTGCTGCCAAAATCCTCTTGTAGGTGATAAGCTCGGTGCAGCAGTGTCTCTAATTTGTCGGCAAACACTTTATTACGACCTTCAGACTGTAAACAAAGGAGGGAGACGAGGTTAAATCCTCAAAGCAGCCACTCTCTAAAGTAAAGCTGCTTTAGCAGTGTGACATTCGGAGCTTAAATACTTGTTTTTCAGTGACAGAGATAACCTCTTCCAAACGTCTTGACTTCAGGCCTGCAGCCAAGTCAGGTGCTGTTTATTTACCTGGGCCACATATAAATGTAAACTGATCTCTGACTGAATCCAGTCGCACTGCACTGCCGTGTTTTCTACTTGGATAAACTTCAAATGTGTATGTCCATCTGATCATCAAGCTCTCGGTGCGTTACCGTGGGAACGTCCTCGCACGCTGCCCCCTGCAGAGCGAGGCTGCTGTTGCTGGACGTCGAGTGGGTGTGGTGGCGGATGTTCAAGGCCTGTTCCCACTTTCGAAGGGCTTCCTCAAACAATTCCATCCCTCGGAGAAACAGCAAATCTCATTAGTTTCATGTGCAATGATCATGTCTAGTTGACGTTCGCAAAATAAACACCTACCAATTAAATACAGGTTCTCAGCATTGGCATCCTCTAGTCCTGATGACTCTTCTGCCACAGGCTCCGCCTCCCAGGGGGTGGACGGATTGACAGACTGATTTGGGGAGGTTGGGACTCGCCCCTGAGGTAGAAACACACATTGGGAATATAAGACTCACTAGGAAAGAAAGCAAGAAATAAAAGGAGGAAGAAAAGTGTAAGACGAACAGATGCCAGGCTGTGCGAGGAACTTGAATGTTTACTCGGAGCCAAGGACGAGATTCCACTCATTGTGTCATTGCTGCGATTGCTGGGACTCATCATCTGACGCCCAGTAAATGGTCCTACGTGCACACACACACAAAAATAGAGTGTTTAACTGTGTGTTTGGCGGAACAGTCATGTATTTCCATGCTGCCTCCATGCATGTGTACACAGTTGAGAGTATATCAGCATAAAACAGCATTTGTGTTCACAGGAACAGCAGTCCATGGCAGCAGCACCTCTTTTTAATGATGAGGGTCTTCCCGTCTTCATTAAAGCCTCAGGCATCCCGACTGTTTTCTGGCTCTCCTTCCTCTGTGTCAACTGCTTCCTTTTCCTCCCCCGCCTCTTCAGCTGGTGGGCAGTGAGGGCCAGGGCTACGCTGCCCAGTGCTGTCGCAAACAGCACCTTCTTCAAACTTGGGGTAAGCCTCAGCTGAGAAAATATAGACTGAAAGCGAGAGAGCAACGTGCTGTCATGAGCCGTCACGATAAAGGAAAATCATTTGTGCTTCATTTGCAAAATAACAGGCTGAACGGTGGACACTGAATAAATGTGTGTACAAACGGTTTACCTGCCCAAATGTGGAATAGAGAAACACAGGTATCTCTGCAACAGTCATGGCCAAAGCCTGGGCAATGGACATCCCATCGGCTCGTTTGGTTGACATATCAGGAAGTGGAATGTCAGCAGGCCACAGCTCCGTAAAACGCTCTCATTCACCCTCTAAGAGCGTCCCACTCTGCTCCTCTGCTCTGGGATCAGCCAGCTCAGGGCTCTCCGATGACTGGTCTGCTGACATTCACCCCTGAACTCTACACTAATCCAGTGTCTGGCTTGCTCTTTGTAACCCTAGAACAGACAGAGGGTAAACTGGGGGTCATTTTAGGTGCACCACCCCCTCAGCATGCAGGAGATTCATGACACGCTACAATAACCAGCCAACACTGCAGTAGATTGTGGTGTGTGTTGACTGGACAAAGCCTGGTAGACACACAACTAAAATTAACTTGTGGATGTTCATGGCTTAATCTGGGAAAGTTGAGTTAACCGGTAAGCAGCCGGGGATCTTGACATCCTTCCAGCTGTCTTCAGTATGGAATACAGCCTGCTCCACAACTCCTGTGTCTGTCTAAGAGGAGGTGTGGCTTCATCGGGCAGAACTGTCTGACATCTCTAAAGAAAAAGCGTCATCTTTAAGAAAAGCTTGATTTCCAAAACAATTAAGACAACGTGCATAATAATGAAGACAAGGTGGCAATGTTGATTTCTGAAACAGACTTCCAGTTGAATAGCATGCTAGGCAGTTAGCCCGTCCAACGACAGGCAGTCGGGGCCATAAATCCTAACAGACAACACTTTTTTACTTTTGATTGAAAAGTACAAACACAATAGCTTGAGCTGTGTGACCGTGGTGCCTAATAACCTTAGCAGTAAGTAGACAACCATTGTTGAGGCGCTCAACAATGTGAACGCCAGCTAGCACCAAGCTAACCTACGTTAGCCGGATCTGTCACATCACAACATCAACCGGAAGTCGCCGGCTGTTAAACTGTCAAAGTGACTCAGAGGCTTCAGAACAACGTAACGACGACACAGCTAATAACATAATCCCTTACGCGGCTACTTACCGTGAGCATCCAAGGCGTCAGCAGAGGACATTCCTGTGTCACAGGCAGTGAAAGCCCGCAGATGCACTATGACAACGAAGGTTACTGACGCGACACGCAGCCAATCGGAATTTAGAATACAGAGGGGTTTATTTTTCTGACCAATCAGAGGAAATATAGGTGTGGCTAAATCTTCTACAGTCCAATCATGTTGTTGATTGTAGAGCATCGTTAGTTGGGACAGAAACCGGGGTGAACGATTTCAGAAATTCTCTCTATTCTTAAATTAGTGTTTCAGATATAATATAATATAATAAAGCGTATATAATGTAAATTGTATTGTATTTTCCCATGCTTTATTTCAATAGCGGTAGTTCAACTGTGCTGGATAATGGATAATAATGACCATACTACTATTAATTTAGTACTATGAAGTTTTAGCAGTAGCATTGTTACGACCATTTCGAAACGAAAGTAAAAGTTACAGTAAGTTTGTCGACGTTTGCGAGCCATTA
>JBBMJM010117525.1:0-14821 GCA_037832705.1 Centriscus cristatus
CTCTCTCTCTCTCACACACACACACACACACACACACACACACACACACACACACACACACACACACACACACATACATACAGGTCACTTGAATGTCTGGTTTGACGACTCATGGTTTCCACTCAAGGTGGAAGACGAAAGAAAAGGAAA
The DNA here is from genome assembly GCA_037832705.1 of Centriscus cristatus. Classification (NCBI taxonomy): domain Eukaryota; kingdom Metazoa; phylum Chordata; class Actinopteri; order Syngnathiformes; family Centriscidae; genus Centriscus; species Centriscus cristatus. The sequence continues at coordinate 151 of JBBMJM010117525.1, forward strand.
AAAAGCCAAGCGCTGATGGAAAAGTAAAGATATAAACTGCCAGGGCAGGACGTACAAATAACAAATTGTGTGTGTTTTTGTGTCCAACCCTTACTGATAAGAGAGACTGTACACACTCACCTGAAAGCTTGTAAAATCACAGTGGAAACTTTTCACATTGACATTTAGTGACATTGTGGAAATTCTTTCACTGACTGTGACTTGAAGACTTGACGTCCTGGTGCCACAGTCACCTCTGGTCTTATTAAGATGCATTGGACCTGCTGCTAACTGATCTACAATCATTCATCCAACAACACACTGCCTATCATACATTCAATTCTTGTAATGTCTTTACAACTGTCTGTCTGTTTTTGTTCAGACGTCTCGGAAACTGTGGACCTGCCTGTGTGGAAACACTCTGTTTTTCTTCAACAACAAGAGAGAGTTAGAGGTAAGTTTTCATCAGACTCGGTCAGAGCCAGAAACATCTCAGATAAATCCAGCACTCGGGCCATGTGTGTGATAAGATTTGTCCGTTTCTTCCACCAGTACATTGAAAAGTTGAGTCTCAGCAGCCTGATTTCAGTTGCAGACGACAGCAGCGTGGACTGTAGATTAGACGCAGCCAGACTCAACCTCCGGATGAAGGATGAAAATATCAGATTCTCTGTGAGAAAACATGGAACATTCAGTACATATTTTTCAGTATAGTGTGTGTGTGTCCGTGTGAAATCATGTTTCTCTCTGTCTCCTGTCTCCACAGGCCCCGAATGCGGAGGCCCGTGAACTGTGGAAGGGCTTCATTCAGTCCATCGCAGAGGTCTGTGAATACTGGCGCTAGAGGCCTTCAAATGTCTGTGGACATACGTAGGCAGATGTTTCACCACTCATTTGAGAAGATTAGATCAGAAATGAAGAAGCCTTAGATAAGTGGAGAAACATCTTCAAGTCACGTGGGATTAGTTCCAACCATCTCGTCACAGTTTTACAGCAGATGAATGGGAGATGATTAATGTTTGATCGGAACCGGTAATGACGCACAGGCATCTGAAATGTGACTCAGATAAAGTCCTGACCAGTCGGAGATTGAGAAGGTTTTGTACCTTAAACACTGTGTGAAGTTCTCAACTGGCAAAAAGCGGAGAAGAAGAACATTAATCAAAGGAATTCACAGATGAGACTGTCTCTCCGCAGCTGTCTGTACCCACCTCCCTCAACCTGCTGCCCGGACAGATCCACATGCTAAAGGAAGCAGTGAAGAAGGAGAAGGAAAGAGTGAAAAACCTCACGCCTGCTCCCACCAGCTCCAGCCTGCACACAGACGTCCCTGCAGACATGCCAGCGTGAGTATGAACGACGCTCCAGAGCGTCAACGCTGACCGTTGGGAGTCTGACATGGAACTGATAAAACAACAAAACCAGACATCTCAGGAGAACATTTTGAAACCTGTTCAAATTATATTACATGTGATTTTTTGAATGATTTACAAATAAGCTAAGAGGTTATTTATTGCTCTGTGAGCTCAGTAAAATACCTTCTCTTGAGAGGTGCCAGCACAGTGTCAGCATCATTATCCATCTCTGCACTAACAACGCCATCAGACGGTCAAATGTGCCAATAAATAAAAAGAAGCTGCAGTGTTGTTATTTCTTCTTCTACAGGATCAGATATTTGTATGATGTCAGCACAACAAAAAGCATCTACACAAGTACTGTCAACAGTTTGTTTATTTTAAAGAGGGGAATAGGGTAACACACGGCACTGGACAGTCAGTAGTTCTGAGCTGGAGTTGTTTGTGTCTGTTCCCCGATGTCCTGCAGCTGTTTCCACCGTGTGTCCCGACTGGAGGCAGAGCTGCTGCTCGACAAAGAATCCTCTAGAGGAAACCTGCTGCTGCGGCCGGCGAGTCAAGGAAACTTTGCAATCACGACCAGACAGGATCTCAGTGGGTACGAACACATTTGTGCACAATCTGACTTCACATTAAGTCTTCTGTCCTTTCTTTTCATCATGTGTAAGAAGCTTTGACACACCCAGATCCATCAGTCCTAAGATGAACTAATTAGTTTGACTGACATTCCATTGAATGTTTTGAGGCCTTTCAACCATTTCATCTTATCTTAATCTCTCTTAATCATTTTATTAAAGTAAGTTTTATTAAGTAAAGCACTTTGAGCTGCATGTGTGTATGAAAGGTGCTACTGTATACAAATAAAGTTCATTATATTTATTCTAATCATTATTATACATGTCCAGCCTAAAATTCACTACATCATCCATTATCGTGTAAAAGCAATAGTCTCAGAAGAAATTAGTTTATATTCAACATCAATAGTCATTGTATACATCCAACATTAAATATATGTTGATATGATATCATTTTAAATGTGTGATCATTTTTATCAAATCTCAGGGAAATATTCTCATTCTTTTTTTTCCTAGCAGCTCCGTATTCAAACATTACCGAGTGACTCGTAAAGCAGAAGGGGGCTTCATCATCGATGTGGAAAATCCTGTAAGTAGATATTTAATGAAATGTGTTTTTCCTCGATGAATGAGCTCAGCAGCTTCCCAAGCATTTGACATCTAAACAGAGCAAATGAGGAAAAAACAGTTGCACTTCACACCAACGTGGATGACAGACAAAGAGGGAGTGAACCACAGATCACATGCATCGAAAACAGGTCAAACGCTGTGAACACCACAGGCCCACCTCATTTCTTCACTTCTTACGCTGTAATATTGTCGTTTGCAGCCGTTTTACTTGACTGGTGATAAAGAGTGTGTACCGTTGTCTTTGGGGTTTTAAACAGGACATTTGGGCTTCTCCTCATACACGACACCATGAAGAGTTTGGTTTAGAATGAATTGTATTTGTTTGAATTTACAGTTGTTTGGTACAAACAAATGCACCTGCGTTTTTGTGTGTGCGTGTGTAGTCATTTTCTACTCTGCGGAGATGACACATCAGTAATTGAAAACTATTTTTAAACAGTGACGTCAGCTGCAAGAACGTTCATAGTGTCACTGTGGTTATCATGTTACGTCTCTCCTGTAGTGATGCCAAACAATCTGTCGCCTGGTGTCACTTCTTTATTTGAATTTTTCTGTATACAGGTCCACTCTCCCACACTATGCAATCTGATCAACTATTTAGTGGAACAAACAAATGGAGTTCTGATTCCTCTCGTTACTGAGAAGCTGTACGCCAAAAAAATCTGTACGTACAAACGCATTCACATTTTTTTCTGTTGTTTTTTTATGACTACCTCTCCTTCTCTCGTCTCCCATTGCTCGACTTTTTAATTCCACCTCTTCACTTAACCACACATGCTCCAAATAACAGGCGTTGATGTGTTTATTTTTCAGCTTTTATTCGGTCTGATGATGAAAGTGGAGAGAGGAGTGTTCAGCATACATCACCGAACATTCCACCACCAGCTCTCCCTCCTAAACCAGGTACCTTTGGAAAAAAAAACACACTTTCCTGAACTGACATATTTGCATCGTTTATCAGATTCAGCTAAGTGTACATTTACAACCATGTGGTATAATCTCCTTTTGAAATGTAGTTAATCTCTAACAGCATGACAATTCTTCAAACCTATTTTTAAAAACAGATTCAGTGACTCATTGGAATAGTAAATATATTTAATGTATGACTGATGGAATTTGGCTGTTTTTTCTCAGACTATCGCAGCCCACACAGGTTCCTGACCCATTATTGTCAGTGGATCTTCACGATATGTTTAAGTGCCCTTTAATCAAGCTGCAGACTGAACAGACTCATTGTGCTTTGTGCCAAACGCATCATTCAGCCTCTTTAACCATCATGGCAGCTTGTTTTTAACCACTTGCATTAAACCTGAAACATTTGTTTCAGTGTCAGCTCAGCGTGTCTCCGAGAGAATGTATCTTAACGACATCCGTGAGTATCACCATCAATCAACACATCAGTCATTCCTGTCGTTCGCTGGGGCTCAAACGCAAACAGGTGTAACTTCATTTCTTCTGCTGTTCAAACAGCCGACTCAGTAGATGGAGAACCAGAAGTTTTCTCACATGTTCTGCTGCCAGGTACTGATTTATTTTCCATCATTTCCCTGTATTTCTTCATTTTATCTGGTACCTGGCTGAAATATGCTGGGTTTTACTTCACTCCTGTTTGTGTCCTGTAGAAATTGAAAAGAAACCTCAAAGGAAATCAGTAGCACCTCCGACTCCTGCTCCTCGCAAATTGTCTCCTTCTCCACCATCTGTGTCCACCCTTCCCACACCCAGCAGAGAAACTAGGCTCAGACGCAACACAGACCCTCTGGGTCCAAGTGAGTCCGTCATTCTCTGCTATGACATGTGTGAAGATGTTTGCAGACTCATTGTGTCGTTCCTGTTTTTTTTTTTCCCTTGCAGCAATACTCGAGCTGAAAATGAAGCTGAAACAGCAGTCCAAGTGTCTGCACTGACCTCTTCTGGTGGAAATCCGTGAAACCCCCTCCCTGTCTGTGCCTGCAACTTGAGGACAAGTGAGGATGAAGCTGCTGTTCTCAGCATAAACACGAATCACCTGGACACTGAAGCACACAAAAAAATGTGAAAAAAGTACATGTTTTAAATCAGTGTTCCGGTTTTGTTAGCAACTGTTTTTTTGTTATTTCTGTATATATTTAGTAGAGTATGTTACTGATGGATACACTCAATACTCATGTATATATGACACAGCATCATGAACGTGGTTCAATTCCTGGCCTGCAGGACTCTGAACTCACCTTCACACTTCACCTCTTTAAGAACTTGACCCGACTACAAGTGGCTGATCTGAGGGAACAGAAATCCAGACGATGGAATCTCCAGTTCGACTGGTTCAGTCAGATTATTTTTACCACAAACACTCGAGATGTCAGGAGCTTGTAGCTCCGCCTCCTCTGTGATGCAAAAACTGACTTTGACTCATAAGTTAAGGAGCTGGATGTTCTGGCACTTCACAACTGAGGAAGAAAACCACATGCACACAGATGGGGTCAGAGGTCACCTCCAGGAACTGTTCCACTGACCTCTGAATGAGAAGCATTGAAAGAGAAGATGTTTCAGCCGGAACTTTCCATGTCGGCGCTGCAATGAGCGGATGACTCGTCCAAGTTGTATCCACGTTGACGCTCCAGCACGACTCCGAGGAACAGGAGCGAAGGAAGAGGACAGACGAATGAACCAGACGCTCCAACCTGCTCAACCTGTGGTTACTTTAAATGTTGTATGTGAAAAGTCGTGTGTATCACACCACGGTACCACCATATGAGATGATGTCCTCTTTGAATCACACACCTGTGAACAAAGTGCTCTCACTCCTTTATTACCTCATCGACTGACTCGTCATAGTGGAAAACTATTTACAGTGAACTGTGGCATTTTGTCAGCATGGGAATAAAGTTAATAGAATGTTCAGGTGGACGCAAGCAGGCTAAGAAGAGTTTATAGAGAAGGAGCAGCAGGGCGACTGCCGCCACGTTTCACACAGGACACAGAAGCAAACCCGAGGTCAGAATGTGCACAAATAAAGACTTGATAACATCAGTTTCCAGAGAAGATCACTTCCGGTTCTCTTTCAAGTGGATAAAAAGCTCATTAAACAATTATTTATCTGGGGCTATTGACTAGTTCCTCTATGTGGACTACAGCATGTCAGCCAGCCCACTAATCCCCCTTCAGTACGTGACGTGGACACAGAACATACAGGTGTTAGGGTGCAGTCAGGTGAAGACAACGTTCTCAAGTCATTTCCATCTTCTTGGATCCAGTTTGTCTGAACATGATTACAAACTGGAATGTGGTGAATACTGTTAAGATCGCATGCCGACAAGAAATCACTGATCAGTAATCATCCACATACAACGGATTAGTCGCTGGCCTGTGGTCATAAAAATCTCCTGATGGATTGATGATGTACATTCAGTCTAACAGCAGGCTGTTATTTGGGTTAAATAGACTCAGCAGGGGGGTGAAGGACCACTAAGCAACATTACAACCAAGTGATACTGACGCTGTACGCTGACATGAGAGGAGGGAGAACATCTGCGTTGGTGGACGTTGTTGGTGGAGGTGGCCAGAACGATTTGGAACTGAGAAGGAAGGCACAGGCAGATAGCAGACATGACGGGGCGTGACCCTTCACCTGCAGCTGTCGGCAGACAGTTTTGGTGATGGAAAGACAGCGGCCAGCGCTAAATCGCCGCTCGAGCAGCAGAGGGACAGCGCTAACAGATGTGCAGAGGGAGGGGAACTAGATGACACCTGCCGTGTCCCATACGGCGCCACAGCCAGAGACATACGTCAGAAGAATTCTGTCACTGGGAGCACACGGGACCCACTGAACCTCCCAAACGTCTGTTTGGAACCAGCGTCCTCCAGTGATTGAAGTCTTCCAGGATATGGCTTGGACCGCTGCGGTGATGGAGGGGTGGTGGGTGGTGGGTCTAGGTGAGGCTGGCGTTGGAGCTGCTGGTGCCGCTGTTCTTCCTCTGGCCGCTTTGCACCACGCTCGGGACCTGCAGGCCCGTCACCACTGAGAAGCTGCCGTTCCACACCTGTGGAGGGGAGGGCAGAGAAGGGAGCAGGACAAAGAGTCAAAACTCTATCTGAGATGGGAACTATGTTAGTTGGCGCAGTCGTCACTGTCTATCCTTTATGGAATTAATGAGTGTGTACGATGTACACTGGGACAGCGATTTTCTTTTCTAGGTGTATTAATTTTACATTATTTTTAGTACGGAATGAAATCTGAACGTGGAAAATGACTTTGGGGATTCTGTAAGTCTGTGAGGGCCCTTTTCTTATGTGTGTTATTCATTGTTTTGTGATGTGTGAATGTATGTTTTTTCTATGTTTATGTGTTGTATGTATGTTGGACCTCAGGTAGAACAGCTGGTGCCCGCTCTGATTCTACTAATGAAAGGGAAAAAAGATGTTTCTCACCATGAAGGCCGGTATGAGAGGCTGCTGGAACTTAGTTTTGAAGGTGTGGATCAGCTGCTTCGTTTTGGCGTTAAAGAACGATAGTACACCTGCACGGAACAGACCAGACACGTTTCACTTACTGTGTGACACACCAGGACAATGTCTGCTCTACGGCAAACAAACAAGAAGAACATAATGAAAAATAAACTATACACATATACACATAGTAAAAATAAACTTAAATAACTTAAATAATATACTTCTTCTTGTAGATTTTTTAAAACTTTGCTTGCTTGCTAAGTCTGTTACACTGATGAATGAAAACTACCACAGACTATTGTCAGGTCAAAGTGTCTGAACCTCCCTTCTGTCGGGGGGCTGTGTGTGTGTGTGTGTGTGTGTGTGTGTTTCCACCTCACCTTCATCATAGTTGCAGTAGACTCCTATGCTGCTCGGGATGGGACAGTCCAGCGTCCGAGCCTTGTTGTTGTGCTTGGCCGTGAGGCTCTGCTGCAGCCAGTTGTTCAGATGGATGCACCAGGAGGCGCTGCTCTTCCCCAGCTGGTCAAAGCGCCCCAGGTTTCGCAAAGCCACGCCCACAGCGAAGGCCTTGCTCTCCTTGTCAAAGCGCACCTCCCAGTACTGCTGGCCGGCGTCGATCATGGTGTCGGCTGGGGAATGACGACACGTACCGACAGTTGAGACGAGCGGGGCATGGCGGGGGACGTCACTCCTTCATGAACTACTTCTGTTTCATATCTCTGGAGTGTTGGAGCGGACAGGAAGTTGCAAATGAACCGCCCTCCTTAACTCGGAAACCCGACCTGTACCTCGGTCCGACTCAGATGATCCAGAGTTCAAAGTTCAATTTCTCATACACAGAGAATTATAACTGCTGAAACTGGAAGGGAAACTTTTCTGATGATACTTTCAGGAAGTAGTCTCACACACACAAATGTTTGACTTAATGTAAAACTGGTATTTTAATCTGAAGAAAGTTAGCCAACATTCATGCATGCAACTTCCTGAGATATCCGAGTTCTTTCAACCAGTTCTCTCAGCAGTAGTCTGACGACCAATACAAAGCTGCATCAAGTTGATGACATACGAAAAACACCGCCTCTTACCCAGCACTGTGTACGACTCGGCTGTAAATCGGTCTCTTCCTGGCCGAGTCGTGGGGGCTCTCTTAGGGGACATCAGCGCTGACCTACAAGCAGAGAAAAGCAGCTGGTGGAAAGTGTCCACACCTTCAAACATGTCGTGTTATCTTCATCAACCCTTTGAAGAATGATGAAGGGACTATTTGCACCATGACAAACACTAATGGCAGCTACCGGGGGGTGGGGTGGTGGTGGTAGAGGGACAGGAAGTACTCCATCACTGGTTCTAATTCATATATAAAGCTGAAGCTGAAGCTCAGAAACTTGACACCTTTACATTTTACCGACCTGGCGGGGGAGTGCATCGGGGAGTTGGTTCGATTCTTCTCCTTCCGGATTTCCTGTACTTTTCCTCCACTGCTGTCCCACTCCACGCTCAAGTCCTCTATCTTCAGGTTCTGGTGCGCCGAGGCCGCGTCCAGTTTGAAGGTGAAGGCTGTAAAAGGAAAAAAAACATTTGAGTCATGAGCTCGGACACATTAAAGAGTTAAAACTGAAACACAAGTAGAAGTAACGTCAACGTAACGTCTCATTCTCACCGTGGGTTTCCAGAGTGATGGGCTCAGAGAACTCTCCCGCCACAGCTTTGTTACACGCCCTCACTCTGAAGGTCATGTAGCGGGTATCAAAGCGCAGACCTGAGAACATCAAATATCAGAGTGGTGTTGCGGCTCAGCTGCACACGCATGTTCACACACACACACACACAACCTGTGAGAGTGTGCTCCATCTCTCGTATCCCCTCCACCACCATCCAGGGGTAATCCTCTCTGATGCGCGGGGGGCCCTCGTGGTTCGTACGCCGATGCTCCAGGATGTAGTGGTCTATTTTACTGTCAGCCTCCGGTAACGTCCAAACCACAGACACCGTGTTGTCACACACCTGACACTCTGATACCTGGATCTCTGGAGTGGCGGGAACTGGAGGGAAAGATTATATTAAAAAATGTTACATTACACTAATGACGTGTAATGTTTTCAGTTTTTGCCACAAGGGGGCAGAAGCATTGAAACAAGCATAATTGACAGGGCATGAGGTCCTGTCAGATATGTCAGCGAACACATCCAGCAGATAATGTTTCTGTGCACATGAGCAGGTCAAATGTTCATTCTTTGGAACTCCGGTCGGACCTACTACACTGAGCTACAACTGTTGAATATTCAACTTTCCTCACCAGCTGGACATCAAAGCAACGTAAATATATTTCATAGTTTCATACTTGGATGACGGAGCTTAAGACAAACCGGGGCAGAGAACCTGAACCTGGTGGTTGACAAAGGAAGCTGAGAAGAGGAGAGGAGGTAACGATATGGAGTCCTCCGGAAAATAAATGACTGAGCTGTAAAACCACAACAGCTGCTCAGCTGGAGGATCGTTTTTCATGGTTTCACATTGCATGCGATCATTTGACTCATTGTGAGGTGGAAACCTCTGAGAACTGCTGCAGGGCTTTTTGACCAATGGTCACTGACTGACGTGGTTTAGATTCACACGACAGAGACGTCATTAATATTCACGATTCCACTCCGGCTTCTTCGCCTCTGACAAGTCAAAAGGGTCAACACACGTTCGGGACACGTCAGGAGACATTCCAGGTCATTAACGAGGGAGGGGGATCATTTCTGAAGACAACTGGTGGAACGTTACAGGCAAAGACAAGGAGTGGTTCAGACCTGGGAGAAACTTGAGGCCCTGCAACATCTCCTTCTCCTGGCTGAAATCCACCATCAGGTGACTCATGTTGTCGCTGGCTTTAGCCTTCAGCGAGAGGCGAAAGGCCGGAGCCATTGTCACACTGCCGACAAAGAGGCACACACAGACAGAGAAAGGCACAGGGGCGGGAACAAACAAGCCTCCATTATTGAACAGACCGGACAACAGGTGAAACTAATACTGACTCGCTAGGAAAGGGACGCTAGCTAGCTACACGTCTGTCACCCTGATCCACACTGGAGAGCGGAGCTAGAGGGGGGAGCATTCATCCAGGGAGGGGCTGACACAGGATGGTACAGGCGGGAAACACAACAACAAAAGGCTCTTGAGTGGAAAGTTGTCCTTCGTGCTTATTGTCCAAGAAACGGTGACTACATGTTTGAACGCATGCAGGCTAATACTGGTTACAGCTGCTAGGACAAAAGGGAAGCAATGGATGGCTGAGTACTATACCTATCCTTAATGTCTTTGGCCGCCTGGAGAGGAGAAGCACAGGGGGGAAAGGAAAGAGAGAGGAGAGATACGAGCGAGGAGAACACTGAGTGGCTCTGTTCAAATAACTGATGACATGAACACATCGGTGGACGCTGGCATTCACCGCTCCGGTGGCGCTCCACCACCACCGTCCGTTACCTGAGTGAACCCGTCCCTCTCGGCGGAGCAGAGCGTCTGATTGGCCAGCTCCAGCAGCTCCTCTGAGCTCTCCAGGGCTTTGGTGCAGGCACTCAGCTGACTCTGAGCGGAACACAGTCAAACAGAGCGCATGTGAAATCACCACTGGGCATAATGGACCTATTGAGCACAAAGGCGGCAGCATCATCTGAGAGTCATGGTTTGGTCCTTCAGGCTGCAGAGATTTGGATTCACGTCGCAAAGACGTTTGAGGATTTAAGAAGATTTGCCTACAGACGTTTATAATAAGTCACTTCACTTTGCTGTTTGTGAGCATTAGGGCCATGTAGGAGAAAAAGATTGGGGCGGAGGAAGATTTCCAGTCTAAATTTCGAGAAAAAAAGTCAACATTTCGAGATTAAAGAGAAAATTTCAAGACTAAAGAGGACATTTTTACTTTTTCTTCAAATCTACATGACCCTAATACTCTACAGTAGTTTTCTTCTTCATGACTTCAGCTGTTTTCAAAAGGTGCTTCAGAAGGAACTTGTTGATCAAACTTCAAAGACAATGGCGGCTACCTGCAGCTCATACGTGCGACTGGCTCGCTCCTGTTTGATGCGTGTGACCATGTTCTCCTTCATGTCGTCCAGGACTGAATGGAGAGAGTTGAACTCCGACTCCAGGTCCTCCTGCACTCGGGTGGAGTTCACCTGGTGTCAAAGCAGCGGTGAGTTAATACAAGGAGTGAACATCAGGATGACACTGGTTGGAGGGAGGAATGACACATCTGTTTTCACACCTCCAAGTTGTCAAGGTTCTGTTTGAGGCTGCACACAAAGTTTGAAATCTCCTCATTCTTCGAGGCCAGTGTGTGCGTGATCTTCCGAAGAGATTCCTGCAGAAAGGAAAATTTCTCCTCAGTGACACACACCTGTTCCAGTGACGGGACAACACACATTCACCAACAGGGCAGCAATGGTAGTTAATAGACATCACATATGAAGTCAGTACTGTTAATCCTTCACTAATCCTTAACCCGCTTCATACAGCAGGTTTAGTGACAGTCCAGAGTCTGTTCATCCCAAACTGAGGGAAAATTATTGATTTTCATGTAAACTGACAGACATCAAACCAAACATCTTTGGGGCTTTCCCTCTAACCTGCTTTATAGAACCCTGGACCCTCATGAAACCAAAGTTGGCTTCCACTTTTTGCTTGGCAAACAAGTTTTATCCTGGAAATGTTCAAACTGGCGTCGAGCGTCTGAACCATCTGGATGAATGGATGAAGGAGGGGGCAGCACTGCACTGAAACAAGGTGCGTTCAGGCTTTCAGCTCTTGACATGAATAATCATTTGTGCTCTGGCTGGATGGGACCTAGCCTCAGTGCGGAGGGAGGACACTTCACGGGCGGAAGGATGCGCATTGGTAATTTAATCATGCAGCTGAGCTGAGCAGCCATTGACCGGCAGCGGCCTCTCTGAAAAGACAAGAGAAAAACGTCTGACGTGTTCCCAGTCGGCTCCAAACCGTCGGAACTGTCCACAGGGGGACATGTCCAGTCATCCTGAGGGTCTGGATGCTGTCGACTGAGGTCAAAGAAGCGGCACCGAGGCCCGGACGCGATGCATCGGCTTCAAACCCCTCCGACCGTGAAGACAAACGCCGCCGTCGACCGGGCAGACACGTTGGAGAAATGTACCAAACGTCGGTGGTGTTTGAGTGTGGACACCGGTCACCCGCCAACTCCCCAGTTTCGCTGCTTCTCCCCTTCCTTCGTTCCCTCCTTTGTACACTACCGTTCCGCCCTAAGAGGGCTCTCCATCAGAGACACCTGTTCCTCCGGCCCCAGCTCACCTTCTGGTCTCCCATCTCGCTGCTCCGATGCGCCGTGTGCCGCTGGAGCTGCAAACCCCGCCGGTGTGTCTCCCTCCGCTGCCCGCTGTCCGTTTATTTACACGGCGGAGCTGGTACTGATGCTGCTGACGGAATGGTACGCATCTTCGGACGGACACCAACCACCAACGCCTTTGGGCCGTAGTACGCAGGGCGCATGCGTTCAAGGAGGATTGTGGGTAGTGGTGTTTCTGACGCGAGGCGGGGTAATGCTGCCTTCAGGGACATTGGGAAAGAAGCCACTGCCAATGGAGCTTTTTGAGAACTAGTATTGACTCTTGATGTGTATACTCTACACGTTGAATTAACCCCACGGTTACTGAAGGGACAAATACTATCCCAAATTTGAACCTATTGGGCTTGAATAGTGACAGTTTTGGGTTAATCGCAAGTTTGATCTCCACTTCCCAGCTACACGAATTAACTGACTGACAGAAAGTTAATTAGCAACTAGAAAATGCCACTCCGCGCCATTTTGACGGTGGCTCGGCGCCACCGCCTCCCCTGGCGCAGTCGGACCCCGGAACGTTTAGATGTATTATAGGTGGGTGCAGGAGACCACTAGTGTCTGTGTGTGAGTGAAAGAGGCAGGCAGGTAAACCTGTTTTGCTGCTTTCCTCTGGCAGTCAGAGTTAATTGATACAATGTATCATTTTCGAAAGTCAATAATTGTGTATGTGGAAACTTTAGGGTGTTACTGTTCGCAGGCTGTAGGTCAAAGGTCAATCAAACCAAGTCAGTTGAGAGCGGACGGGCACCGTGAGCGTGTCGATGTATTTTTGTAAGGGTGGGACTTGGACTTGGCCGAGTTATGGGTCTTGAAGTGGGCTCCCATTCATTGTCTATGGCGATTGTCAGACAAAATAAGTGATAGTGAACATAATTCTTATTCTTATTTGCAGTCTTGTGGAATAGTCACACCTCATTTTTTGGATGTCATACAACAATATAATTCACAAGATGGCCAATTTGTCTTCATCTTCGTCATATTATTATTAACAATATTATTATAACATACTTGTCTTGGGTTGATGGTATTTGGATTTATTTATTTATTATTTTGTGACCACCAACTCATTTAAGAAATGTTTTGCAAGATTCAGTCATTTTAACGTCTAAATGTATTAGTTATATTGAAGAAATAAAGTTGTATGACTAGATGTATAAAGAAAATAAATTATTCACATTGCTTGCATTTAATGCTAAACTAAACTGGAGACAGAAATGTTACAGTTATATTGAAACAATTGTATTTCATTTTCATCTGACACAATAGTTACAGAGCTCAGCTGACACGTTCTTGATCTTTCTTGATATGAGACTGCTCCTCTGCGCGTCATGCACGAGACCTACTTTCCATGTTTGTGAAGATCATGTTTGTTGGTTTCAGAAGTCGAACACTTGCTTTGAGTTTGACAACTGTCTTCCCGTGGCCTCTTTTTCTTCACCGCTCGCCGTCATGAGTAGACAATTCACAGATTCTGATGTTCAAGCCCTCCAATTAAAACAAATGTCAACAGGCTTAGCGTGATGGTCAGAGAGGCCTTGTCCTTGTCCATCATCAGTTCAAACCCTTTAAAGTTTGTGGTTACAGAATGAATCAGAAAGTTCATCATACCAAGTTGTGTGTTGTCACAGGAAGCCAAGTGTTCCTCCCGTATCGACAGATCTTGTGGGAACATGGTGAAGTGTATTTTAGCACCCTTGCACCAAAACCCACAGGGGTTTCACACCCTCTCTCTCTCTCTTACTTATCTCAAACCCCCAGGTGTGTGTAACTATCCATCAGTGTTAAGTGCAGAGTCTGGTGGACTAGACATAGATAGCTAGATAGATAGATATTAATTTCCCCGTTCAGTTATTGTTTTTGCAAAACCCCAACCCTCTGAGAATGTAATTGTTTCAGAGAGGCAAAACTCCTCCTTCCACCCACACAGAGGGTAACAGAGGTATACTTCAGTCAGAATGTAGGCTGGCAGACAGCCGAGGACAGGATGAGTCTTACACCACTGCTTGCATGATACAGTGGAAATGTCTCTGAAACAGGCAGCGCTGATGTTCCTCTCAGGTAAGAACTTCTGACTTGATAGCTAACAGATCAAAAACCAAATATTAGAAGGCATTGGAGTTATAGACATGGACATGGGGCAGGGGACTGAAAGGAGGAAGTAAATAAAAATGGAACATACAGAATAGATACTGCAAAATGAACAGAATTATTATTATTATTATTAGTAGTAGTAGTATGTTGTAGTAAGTATTATTATTAAGTATTTCTATCTATCTATCTATCTATCTATCTATCTATCCATCTATCCATCTATCCATCTATCCATCTATCCATCTATCCAT
>JBBMJM010117570.1:0-14805 GCA_037832705.1 Centriscus cristatus
GGTTAAAAAAAAAAAAAACTATAAAAGTGTATTTAAGCAATTTCAATTTAAAATGTGACAGCTATTTTAGTCTGAAGCTTTTTTTAACCGTTGTTGTGAAGGACTGAGCAGCATGTGGTGCTATGCAAAGAGACTAATAAAAATCTCATTCTGGAGCAACAATCATATACTCATCGACAAGTGCATTTTTGTCACGAATGTTATATATTAATGTCAGAACCACGTTGCTCACCTTGTCACTATCGAGTGGCTTTGAAGTCATCAGTGTACGCAATTTTCACAATTAGGAAAAAATTGTCTTTATAATGCTATACCTAATAATAAGCGCACTAGCCATAGCCAGTAATAAATGATAATTATAGTTTTAACTGTTTATTGAATCTGTTACAGAGGTGTTCTAGGTCACTAAGAGGTGCTGCATGTACGAGAAGAAAATCGTCAGGGAGGTTCAGAGTCCAGGATGCATACCGTATCCGACAAAGTGAGTTCAACATACGCTAACAAACTGTAAACAATACTGTGTTCAAGGCAAACCATGCTGAGGCATGCTTGGGGGTGTGGAATAGACTTCATTTATTAGTGTTGCCGGTGTAGTCTACTGTGTATAATGACAGGAGATGTCAGATGTTACTCAAGCCAGTAATTATTAGCAGAAAACAAGGCATCACATTTAGTTGAAAAGGCTGCTTCTTCTGCTGTGATCCATCAAGAAAAAAAACAAGCGCATGGAATAGGTATTGCCACTGCACTAACTGTTAGAGTTCAGAAAAATCTTTCTGAATGACTAAAATCATCCTTCAGCAGGACCATTCATCAGCTTTATAATTCAATAAATATCTGATTATTTCTTACTTGTTCAGTAACGTGTAACTTGGAATAAAAGGGTTGTATTGTAGCAGTGAGCTGAAAGTCTGCCTAGCAAAGTGTAAGCTATAAAAAGCAGATGCTTTTTATTAAACAAAAGACATGAGGGACAAAACTATATACACTGATTATATATATTCCCAACATCCCCATCTTCTACATTTTAAAAAGAAATGTACACGTTTTGAAAAATCCTGTCTCCGATCTCCATCCGTTTGTGCCTTGCTGAGGGTCACTGTCCATAAAAAGGTCCACAGCTTCATCTCATCCAGTCAGACCCCAGTATAGAGAGATAGGAAGTAGATGTACAAAAGCAGAATGGGATATATGAGAAGAGGCTTCTTCGTCTTAAATTCCTCTCCGACAAGCAGGGAGGCCGCACTGTAGGCAGCCCAGAAGACGCCGAAGAGCTGAAAGAGAGGCACACTGCTGGATTCATTCATGCATCTGACAGACAATCGCTGAACTTTGTCCATTCACTCACTTTTATAAGTGTGGAGACCACGTCGAAACCCCCAATGACTAAAAGCAGAGGAGCTATAACAATGAGAGGAAGAAGGGAGTATCCTATCACTCCGAGGACTTGCCCATAGGAAACCTGCCCACAATGAGGTGAACAAATACATTAGGGTTACTTGTTTAAAAAAAAAAAAAAAAAAAGGGCTTTGACTGACCTCGCCGCCAAGAACACGAGCCAGCAGGAAAATGGTTAGCGATCCAAAAATCCAGATGGTGATGATCCAAGACACAACCTGACAGGTACAAGCAGCATATTGTGACGTCCGCACTGCAGCACCACCGACATGATCAACGATCTACATTAGGGCCATGCCTTTACAGTCAAATCTAAACATTTACCGTTTTCTCCTCTCGAGCAATGAGAGACGTCTCACTCGACAGTGTTGTTATATGTTCTGCTCACCTTAAACTGTCCATAGATGGAGATCATGGAGAAGAGGAGCACAATGGCTAAAGGGCCCCAGAAGTCTGGGTTGTCTCTGACCACCTGTCGGTTGTAACCCAGCGATGGCATCGGCATCAGCACACAGCGGATCTTGTAATAGATGTCCTTCAAATCGATGTCCAGCTCCTCCCTGACAGAATAAAGTCCACATTTAATGCAGTTTGAATAATCACATAGTCCTCAAGTGTTCACCAAATAAAAACCAGAGTGGATGTACACACAGAAGAGGTTTGCTCTCCTCGCTGTCGTCGTCCTCCACCTCCAGCAGCCAGCCGTAGCCTCGCTGTCTCAGGAAGGTGGTGGCGTACGGGTCTTTGCCGCTGTCACTGCCCATATTCAATTTAACATCTGGGGTGCTGATGGTGCCGCTGAGTTCTGAGGAGGAGAGGTTTAGGAGGTGTCTAAGCACTGGATCAAAATGACACTGCAGAAAATATATCAGAAACTGAACCTAACTGCATCAGATCCTAAGCCTGGTTTACTTCTCAATACAGGGTTCATATATCAAACATTGTGAGAGTCAGTCACTCCTCTATTTCCTGTTTACTGTAGACATACAAGGAAACATCACATGACACCTCTGTCATTTGTTATCAAATGACTATCTTAAATGGATAAAACCTGTCTGTCGGTGCAAACTTAGCTTCTACTTAAATATATCGACTGTGAAAGCATATAATCAATTTAGGGCATACATATAAATGTGTATTATTGTATTGCTGCTTAAAACCAGCGACGCATTTGTGGAACGTAAGTTGTGCAGTGAAGGAAATCAGGGCCGCAGGTTACACATGGATGCAGATAGATAACGCTCTTCGTCACTAATTGGAATCGTTTGACATTTTGCTGGAAAAGTCAGACAGCGTTGTTGGTTTGATGCTAGCGACAGCGACACGTATCGGTAATGACATTCGTTAAGCTAAGCTAAGTTAGCCTGCTAACGCACGGTAAACTGTCGTTATTTGTCTGTCATGTAACGTGTGAGCTTTCAGCGTTCTATTTGACATGTGCCTCGGAGTTATGATGATGCGACCATGCAACGTTGTGACACCCAGGACAAAGGTCGCAGAAGAGTGTAAAAACTCGCTCGATTCGGCCTGTGCTGGCACTGCTGTTTCTGCTAGCATTAGCATTAGCTTACCCTCAGCCTCTGTCGAGGAGACGAACGTGAAATCTCCGTTGCTGGGTGAAAACTGCATGATTGATTTCTGCCACGGCACACCGCTTACAGTCAGAAATTCACATTAAAGTCAGTAAGAGTCTTTAACGGCGCTGTCATTGAGCACAGCTTAGGTAGTTTGTGAAAACTACCGCATCTTGTTTTCGTTCTGCCTGCTAACCGTGCGAGAGGAAGCAGGAAGTGCAGAGGAAGCTGGGAAAAATGCGACACGTCTTATGAGACGTTCACATGATGTCGAAAATGACGGAATTAGGACAGTTTACTGTTTAAAATGGAAGGAACTAAGAATGAGCAATAATTATTTTGCTTTCCCCCTAGGACGCTAATGATATAACCTGGAAGTGATTGTTTGTCGCCGCTGTTGAAAGCAACAAGTGAAATTTCTCCCACAGAATAAACAAACTGTTGACGTGCTTTGTATTTAGGTGCTTTTCCCAAAGCACATTTTTACTATTTTATGGATGTATAATGTAAGATATATTTTTGTTTTGTTTGCCATTATTTCAATATGCACCGTAGCTTGTATGTATTGTATGTAGTGTATGTATTGACTATTTTCAGCGAACAGATTAAATATATATTTGACCCAGAACATGTCAGATTGTTATATCTTTGGTCTGGAAATTTGTATTCGCAGTTCGCACATTCAGCGCACGATGCGCGCTCCCGCAAGGCGGCTGCCACGCGCTTCACGAGTCTCTTCCGTTTCCCTTCTGCTAGTCCCGCCCTCCTTGTCAGTTCGACCAATCACGGCACTTTATACTCGGCTACCCCAGTTTTGCCGCTAAAACCAAATTCGCTCCATCATCGTTTCCTTCAGGTAAAGCAAACGCGTCTGAATGAGAGGAAGAATTAGAAGGGATCAGACAACTGGTGAGTTTTGAAACTTGTGAAACATCGCCCAATGTTTTTTACAGGTTTTGTTAGAGTTCTACACGTAACACTCGTACGCGGGCGTGTTATGTAGCCATTTGCTGTCACGTCAACAACCGTTCTGTTTACAACCATTGTCCGTGTACTTTGTATGGTTGAGGCTGATTCTATAAGAAAAAAAACTCTATTGCACACGTCATTCTGAATTGAAGCATCTTGTTTCATCGTAAATGTCGGCGTCGTAACGCGTTTACATTGTTCCGCGTGCCTGTAACGTAATAACGTTAACTACACACACGCTGCAGGTGTTCGACAATTCGACCATGACGTCTTAACCTCAAATCTTGCCTCAGATTGTCGGTCTTGAGCAGGTGCTTGTGCTGTTATGGATTGAAATCATTCATCCTTTCAACGCATAAAACATTCACTAATTCGTCAATTTATTCACATATGCTCACATTTCAGAGCTCATGAGGGATTGAGCATTGTACATACTTTAAAAGAACATGGTGATATTATGTGATGAAAACTGAGATGATTGAATCAGTGTCCAAATGGATTTGAACCGTTGTTCCTGAGACAGGTGGTGTTCTAGATTTAATACAGGTTAAAGTTCATTTGGATCATTTTCACTTCATTATGTTGTTTGTTTGTTTTTTTCCTTTTTTTATGCATTCAGAATCTGTGTGGCAGTTGAAACCAGCAGCTGGAAATGGGAATCTCTGGACTGCTACAGTTCATCAAAGATGCAGGAGAGCCTGTCAATGTGAAGAAATACAAGGGTCAGACCGTGGCTGTGGACACGTACTGTTGGCTGCACAAAGGAGCCTTTTCATGTGCAATGAAGCTTGCAAAAGGAGAACCGACGGACCAGTAAGTTTTTTTAAAAAAAAACAAACAAAAAAACCCCACCTTTTTCAGTTTGTGCTCTATTTGGAATCAGAATGAAACATCTGGTCTGATTCTAGCATTGGATTTGTCCCAACCCCTCAGGTATGTGTGGTACTGCATGAAGTTTGTGGACATGCTGTTGAATTTCAGCGTGAAACCAATTCTGGTGTTCGATGGACGCAACCTGCCTTCAAAACAAGAAGTGGAAAAGTCCCGCAGAGAGTGAGTTCAACCCCCCGACTGTGTACACATGTGTTATGTTTGCAGTTTGACTTTTATTTTGGAGGAGGAGTGACTGACTGACATAGTATTATACGTTTCAGGCGACGAGAAACCAATCTTAAAAAAGGCCGGCAGCTGCTCCGAGAAGGAAAAGTGTCAGAGGCCAGAGACTGTTTCAACCGGTGTGTTAACATCACTCCAGCCATGGCTCACAAACTGATAAAGGTGAGAGCTCCCTTCCTCCTCATCCATCGAACACACTGTTCACATTGATTGTGTCAAAAATGATCGTGTCCAGGCTCCAGAGCCACGGTTCACGTGGACCAAAGGTCAAAAACAAAAACAGTACATGTCTGTGTGGAAATGTTTGAGTGATTCAATTCAATATGTCGTTGACACAGAAAGGTGAAGGTGTTTTAGAGAAGTGTGTGTGTGTGTGTCCCAGGCTGCCAGGGCGAGAGGAGTGGACTGTGTCGTGGCTCCATATGAAGCCGATGCTCAGTTAGCTCACCTGAATAAGTGTGGACTGGCGCAGGCCGTCATCACAGAAGATTCCGACCTGCTGGCGTTTGGCTGTAAAAAGGTACGAGGTTATATAGTTTCTATGAACTCACACACACAATGGAAGTGTTGTGGTACGTGTGGGAGAGAGATTCCTGTCTTCTTTGAGTCGCCCTGGTTGGAACCAGGGGAACCGAGCTCCTGTCACCGTCTCACGTCAGTCACCCTCGTCATGCAGGTGATCCTGAAAATGGACCAGCAGGGCAACGGCCTGGAGATCGACCAGAGCAACCTGGGCCGCTGTCGCTCTCTGGGGGATGTCTTCACGGAGGAGAAGTTCCGCTACATGTGCATCCTGTCGGGCTGCGACTACCTGGCCTCCCTGTACGGTATCGGCCTGGGCAAAGCCTGCAAGCTGCTGAAGCTCGCCAAGGACCCGGATGTCCTCAAGGTGAAGCAGGTGCTGCTCGCTCTGTCGTCGACGAGGGGACGGAGAGCGGAGCGGGGCGTCTGCTCCAGCAGCAGGAGGTCTTCATGTGGGTTCTGTTGGGTCACAGGTGATCAGGAAGATGGGCCAGTACCTGAAGATGAACCTGGTGGTCCCTGAGGAGTACGTGGAGGGATTCGTCCGAGCCAACAACACCTTCCTCTACCAGCTGGTGTTCGATCCCGTCAGGAGGAAGGTCGTTCCCCTGAACCCGTACCCAGAGCACATCGACCCGGCCTCCCTCAGCTACGCCGGCCCGTATCCTCCCATCCTGAGTCAGCAAAATTTTACCGAGCGTTTTTCCAGTCTAAATGTCTCTAAATGTCTTTCAAGCTATAAAATCTATTTACACGTAAAGTCGGACACGTCACCTGAAACACAAACTGTTTAGTCATTTTTCACGTTACAAACAAATTTTCACTGGAAATAAACATAAAAATCTGCCAGTGGTTCAAAATGTTTTGCTCATAATAAGAAAAATGACAGTAACAAGGCCATTGAACGTTTTTGTCTTATTACCAATGTTTTTTTTTAATCCCGAATTTCTCCTTTCTCGTCATAGACTTTCTTTACACTGAAAATAAGACACATTGCCTGATAAAGTAACTTGGCTTTAGAAATTTTAGAATATTTTTTCACTTGATGTGAACAGGAAACAGATAGGAACACGTCATACTTTATGTCTAAAAGTTAGCGTTTCAGGTGATGTGTATTATTTTAATAATGATAAAAAAGAAATTAAATTAAAATTAATTCAAATTCTCTCTCCCACATGGTTGTTTCCTTGACGCTGGTGAACGCAGACATTTAGGAGACGACACAGGCCTTCAGATGGCCTTAGGAAACCTGGACATCAACACCATGGAGAAGATCGATGACTTCAGCCCAGACAAACCCATGACACAGGTACCGGTGTTGTTTAAAGGAACCATGATGTGGTTTTTTGGGGTTTTTTTCTTTCTTTCTTTTCATATGATGTGATTCTTTTGATTGTCTCGCAGCCGCCCAAATCTCGCAGCCATAGCTGGAAGGTTTCCCCGGCCATGCGCAGCATCTGGAACGCGACGAGCCTCCAGCCGGTCGGCGCTTCCTCACCGCGGCCCGTCACCGCCCCTAACACGCCTCCGTCCACCAGGGGGCAGAAGAGAGTCATCAGCCTTGATGGTCTGAGGCTGCAGCCCAGACAAGTGAAGAGACCCAGAGAGGGTGAGACGCTGAACACAAACGTTTGTACGATTGGTTTAAACCACAACGGTTCAGCTCAGCATTTCATCGGTGGAATGAATCCGCTACATTCTCACTGGCATCCAAGTTGCTGTCATTACGGACATAATTCCCCAACTTCTGGGAACAGAGGGAAAGGGATTACCGTAATGACAGCGACATAGCTGTTGTCAACTTTTCAGGAAACAATTTGACGTACGTCTCATGACGTCAATAGTCTGATAATTACAGTACTCCAAAGTACACTATTGGGAATGCAGCACTGAGGATGCAGTTGGTGTTAAAGGGTTGAATGAGCGGATGGAAGGTGTCGCCATAGAAACACAGTGACTGGACCAGTCGTCTTGTTTCCCGTCTGAACAGGAACTTTGAAGGCAGCTGATGATTTTGTAGATCCCATTTCTCCCCCAGTAATTGTATAATTATCCTGTTCAAGTGAAAACAAATCTCACCAACAGTGTGGGATTTTGCGCCATCTAGTGGTGAAGTTACAGAATCCTACTGACATTCAGGCGTTCATGTACCGTACACATTCAGGGCTGTCAGTTCTCTGTGATTGGTATTAGATAGACAGGCACTTTATTAATCTCCAAAGGAAATTGTCACATATACGATAATCAATAATAAATACATGAATATTTAAAAAATAAGATGATATTAAAATGATACATTAAATCATCACAATTATTGACGTATATCTGTGTATTATATATTGATTTATATTAAATGCATATGAACCTCCTCCTTCCCAGACTCTGGTTTATCAGACCAGGACGTTCTGCAGCAGTACTCTTCCTCCCGCTCCGTCCTCAAACGCTCCAGCTCACACCAGCAGCCAGACAAGTCACCGAACCGTCGGCCGCAGCCGCGCAACTGCTTCGCCACACAGCTGCAGAGGAGGAACCAGGAAGTCCAGGAAGACGGAGAGGTCACATGCAGCAGGTGGTCAACAGCTCCTAGAATATCCATGGGAACATTCCCGAGTGTCCACCTGATGGTGTGCCGTGATTGTAAACCAGTGTTTACCACCGCTGAGTTCACTCACTCCTCCATTCATCCAGTGTTCTTCTGTCGGTGCAGATTCTTCAGCGGTCCAGTGGTGAACACAGATGAGGCGCCTCAGGGGGACGCAGCTGAGCGTGTGCAGCCCAGAGACACGAGTCCCAGCAGGGACGAGTCCAGTGAAGGTCCCAGTGTCCCGTCTGTGGACACACCCAGTCCATCTCCATCCACGACCCCCTCGTCCCCCTGCCCGTCCAGCCGGGGCCTCCAGCTGTTCCACTGGTCAGCTGATGCCACCGCACCCGACCACTCGCGGACGCCGAAGTCGACTTCGGGCCTTGCCGCCCTGCAGCGGTTCCAGTATAAGAAGGAGAGTCGTACCTCCACGGACAGACACCCGGTGGGCCGGGACGACCCCCCGGACTCTCCTCCCTCCCAGGACAGCGCCTACTTCTCTCAGTCGCAGCCCGGCGTCACGTCTCTTCACGAAGACGACCTTCTCCCCCATGAAGCCCCCGTAGGTTTACCTTCGGCCGTGTACTTCCTGTTTGTGTCCATTGTGCAGAGATGGGATTCATGGCTCTTTGAGGGGAGTCGTTCCTTTCAAAGACCCCCTTGTTGTTGTTGATTTCTTTGGTTCGAAGGAAATCATAAGAACATTCAAAGACACATTCACTCTGTTGGTCGGAATATTCTGGAATATTGATTCTATCTTCACTTGTCTCACATGAAGTTGTGGACACGTTGCTTGTACCCGTCACCACGGAGACCGTAAACACTCGTTGTCCGTCGTCCAAATGGATCCAAACAGACTTTGATCAAACCTGGTCTCGTTCTAATTCTCCGTCCTGGTCTTCACGTCTGGAGGATTGAGGTGTCGTCAGAGAGTGTTAGCGTGTGTGTCCTAAACACACAGCAGCCTGTAAACACAATTGCAACTCGCTTCTCATTGTTCATTTAAAATAGTTCAAAATATTCAACTCGTTCATAAAGGTCACATTTGGTGGGTTCAAGTCTTTCCTGTCCTCCGTCGCAGGAAATGGATTCAAGCAAAGATTCGGAGCCGGAGCAGAGTCCAACACGCTCACAGGGAGCAGAGAAGAAACCCGTCCCGGTGACGTCAAAGGTGCCCCCCCCCCTTTGGCTTCTCTCTTTGTTGTCACTTTGTTTCTCCGTCGACGCTGACCTGACTTTGTGTCTGTGCAGGCCGTCGGTCTGAGGAAACCCAGGCTCAGCCATCAGGTTCCAGCCTCAAAGGTCCGGTCGCTGGGTCCAGCCCGGGCCAGCGGCCTGAGGAGGAAATCCATCCCCCCCTCCCCCAACAATGAGAACAGCCCGGGTGTCCAGGCCACTCTGAGCATCCTGTGGAAGAACTACAGCTTCAAAAAGTACGGAATCAACCCTAAACATCTGAACATCCGTCTGTGTCGGATCCTTCTTACGTGTTTCAGACAATTATTTTGGTCTAACTTTTCTGTTTTTCCAAACTGTCTTCACAACATTAGCTTGCTACATGCTATGCTAACAAACAGCAGGATTCAGGAAGGTTTTCTTGTTCTGTTCCACTTGTCACCACACACCCGTTGCCGTGGAAACGAGTAGTTTACGTGAGGTCCGTGTCGATGAGCGGCCCCAGCTCGGCAGCTCAGTATGAAGTGGACTGATGAACTTCACTGATGATGAGGGACGAAACGATGAAACGGGGTTACGAAATGGGTGGAATAGCTCAGGGACGTGGATGTCTGGTGGTTTGTCGCTGACGTGACACCGTGTTTCCTCAGAGAAACCCAGAAGATGACGCCCTGTAAGAAGCCCATGTCTCCGGTGGAGGACAACCAGCAGGACTGTTGACCTCACCGACATGAACGTCCTCAGCTCCGGGGCTTCAGAGCGCTGGAACACCTTCATCTTTTACGTACGTCTTCTCGTCAGCAGCATTATTATTGTATATTTTAAATAAAGTTTGTCCTCTGAACCAGCCGGGTCTTTAACTTCTCTTTGAAGAGAAAACTTTATCCACAACAACTCAAACGCTGCATTTACGATATGTTCCTGAATGCAACGCAAACTATCAGCGACACAGGACACAAAATAACACATGTGCATAAACACATTTTTGTGTCTTGCGTTTGTGTTTTTGCATAATACAAATACATAGAGCTCTGCAGCAAACAGGAAGGGGGCGGGGTTTCGAGTCCATAAAATGCAAACGCTCCGTTTGTAATGTAGTCGGGCTTCATTGCATAGAGTTAAAGGGACATTCCAGGCGGGCGTCACATTAACATGTTCACGACATGTTCTATCGCCGGAGAACATGCCAACAAACCAATCGTGACATGATTCTGACACGTTTCCGTTATGACTGCCGTCCATTTTCTGAAGGTGTTTCTCCGTCAGGTTACCTTGGTTGCATTCGTTTGCTGACGTCAGCAAAAAGTTGTGAACAGCTTTGAATGTTCAGGACCGTCTCTGTGGAGCAGTGGTAAGTGCGTCTGTCTGTTGACCCAAAGGTCGGGGGTTGGAGCCCACCCAGTGTTTTACTGTTGAAATAAAAAAGAACAACTAGAGGTCAGAGGTCAAGTCCTCTTTGATGAGCAGTGAATGGAGGACGATGATGTTGGGTGGAACTGAGCTGATGAGGGATTTTCCATTTTTAGATTCTTGAACCTTTGGCCTGGATTAGATTATTCAACGTGCTGTGAACCTCTTCCTGTGTTTCAAAGCTGGAGTCTTTAACCTCAGGAAGTATTTGGTGGAGACGACTCATCATCTTCTTTCTTTCCACATGGAATCCAAAAAAACCCCTTGTAGGTGGACACACCTACAACTGGTCCCCGTGGGGACGTGGCCTGAGCGGTTTTGTTGCATGAGATTAAAAGTTGTCACATGACAACAGAATAAGGAAGTTTTGTTTCAGAAAAGCTGAGGTGAAACTCGAGCCAACGTCCTCCTGTGATAACGTCGGTATTCTCATCTTAAAGTGATGATCACTGACTGAAACGTGTCACGGTTTGTTCAGTCAGTCAAAGAACGTAGGTCATGGACACAAAACACAAAAACACACACTGCATACTCGAGTGTTTACTGAAACGCTGCAGAGGTATGTGAGGAATGTGACGTTTGATGAGTCTGGTCTCCGTCGGTCCGTCTGTGGAATCCATCCAGCGGCCGATAGGGTAATAAACCCCCGTGTGTTTTGCGGGTGAATGAGGTGGAGGGTCCGTGTCAACCTCAGGATGTCGTGTCGTCAGCGGAGCTGCGTTTTATGACATTCAGTCATTCCTCAGCGCGGCAGCGGGGGAGAATACCTGAGCTGATCCGGATACCTGCCATTCCTCCCTCCTGGAAGCAGCCGGGTCATTTGTTGCACAAGAAGCAGCGTCCGCACGCCGCCGCCGTGTTACACCTGACCAGTTTCCTGATTAGGAAACAAACTGCAACAGCTTTACAGGGGACGACCGACTGTTTTGTCACCAGTATCGAATGTACACGCCCCTGTTGTATTTTATAGTATTGTTTTGTTTTGTTTTTTTCTTATTTTTTGTTTCTATATATTTGATCTCATTTTTGTACTTTTTGAAATATATTTCTATTCTTTTTTAGTGTTTTGTATTTTTAACCTTTCCACTTGTATTGTGTTGACATTGTTCTTGTGTGTTTTGACACAAGTTAGAGTTTTTGTGTTGAATTCCGCAAACATCCGACATGTTTCTCCACCTGCACAGGTGGTGACATCACAACAGCTGCGTTACTGTAACACTTTACTGTTACTCAACCAAAGTACTGACCGGCTACAAATGTGGCTGCACCCTGAAGAATGTCAGTCTGTCCTCCCCAACACACACACACACACACACACACACATTGACAGCCACATTCCTCGACCTGGCGGAGAAGGTTGGGTCCTTTTATGACTCAACTTTATGAACAGACACTGGATCATGTGAGTGTTCACTTCATGTATTTGTCATTATGTCACTGTGTGTGTGTGTGTGTGTGTGTGTGTGTGTGTGTGTGTGTGTGTGTGTGTGTCTGTCCCATAAAGTGACACCTTAAACCCACGTGCAGACGATCTGTCCAACCCCCACCACCTCGTTTCCATCAGTTGTTTGACCAGCAGCTGTTCAGGAGCGTTCCTCCTCAGAGGTCGTGCCCTCTGACCCCTACAGGGTGTCGCCGCCGCCGATGTCCTGATGAGCTGGCACCTCTGAATCCAGCAGTAACGAAACAGTAACGAAGTGACTCACTCGAGTCCCAGCGAACAGCGGGAATGTGGTTTCGCTGCATTCCCCCCTGAACACCTGACAAAGGAGCCGCGGCCGAGGGGATGAGGAGGTGTCGCTCTGACGGCTCCCGAGCGGAAAATCAACCAACAATCGCACTGCGTCAACAGGACGGAAACACACGGACAAACGAGTCCAAACCCTCCAAACTGATGGTTCTGTGGTTCCCACATTGACGAGTTCCAGCTGTGACCGAAAACCTGACTAAAAGTGACGTACGCCTTTTTGTTAGGGCACAAACTTTATAAATGGCCCCTGGTGTTGTTTGACGTCCCTCAGACGTTGACATAGTGTCACTCGAGTTCCTTGAAAGAAACGTGTAGAACAGAAAAAAGCACAACATCAGGTTCATGGAACGTTTGACACCTGCCGCTGCCCTCGCTGTGTGACAGCTCGAGAGCCCGCAGCTACGATGTAATCACAGTACAGGCCCGACCGTCTAAACCTGCTCCCGTCCACCGACAACAACAGCGACCAGAGACGGACGGGAAACTCCCGAAAGTTACACGCTCACCTAAATCCACGGACAAACTGCACAGCTTCATGTTTGAATTGAGTTTGTCAACGACAGGAAAACACAGGAAACACAAAACGTAACGCCACAGACAGTGAACGCAACACCGGAGACATTGAACGCAACACTGGAGACAGTGAACGCAGCACTGTGATGAACGTTTGACTGTTGTCACCTATGCATGATTCAATTTCTTCTTTCATATGAAACGAATCTCATGAATCAGTGAGTCAGAATCGTTTGATTTGTTCAATTCGATGAAAACTAATAAGAGTCAACGTGCGCTCGTACCTCTTCTTCATTCCTAAACCTTGTGAAAATCATTTCTTTACATCTCTTCCCACATTACTCAGGATCATTCCTGTTCCTGCTTTCCTCATCCAGTGAACATACATCACATGGATCTAATGTGAACGTGCACGCCGGCTTCCAGTCGGTATGGTCGAGCGCCTTGAATTGAGAAGACGTCAGCTATGAGCGGAATGCTGCTCACTGGCTCTGCAGAGAACCTCTGAGCGCAGACTGTTCCACAGACGCTCATTAGGATGCACAAGTTCAGGCACGAAGACGAGTCAACGCCGGCTCCGTTCTGGAAAAGGCGGTACGGCGTCTGCCTGAAGGGGATCGTGTGGACGACGTGTCGGAACATCAGCCCCTCAATCACAACGTGAGCGTGTGATCGGAGTCTTTGTCCAATAGAGACCCACTTTCACACGAGCCACTCTCAAGATAAGATAGATAAGATCACTTTACTGGCCCACGATGAGAAGGAGAAACCCAGTTCCTGAAAGCTGACAACGGCCATGTTCCTGTCATTACGGTAATCCCATTGGCTCTTTTGCCAGAAGTTGGGGAGTCTTTACCGTAATGACAGTGACTTGGATGTGAACTTCTCAGCTTTCAGGAACCTCTTGACCTTTGCTCCTTCACCTGGCTCCTTCTTCTTTGTGACAGCACAAGTCGTCACATGATTACGGTACAGTCAGTGTGACGGGATAAGACTGTTCAGCCAACGAACAAATCAAAGGTAAATAAGTAGATTACGCTATGATATCAAGTAGGTTGATAAAGTCGGTGAAACAGCTGAATTGGAACCAGTTACATTTGTAGAGTAACTTGTATGTAGAACTGGACAGGAAGGACAGAAACTGGTGACGATTGTTCTTACATATGTAAATAGGAACCTGACAAAGCTTCGGCTTCTCCAACACAACCTCAACATTCTTCTCAGCTCGATCCTGAAAAGTGGGATTTCAAACTGAGAGAACCCCTCAGGTGAACGTGTGTAATGTTTATCATCTTAATTCAACTTCATTATATAGAATCGGACCGAGGAGTCAGCTCATGGTCACAGAATCTTTTTTAATTAACTGTTCAATGTACAGGAACATCTCAACCAGAACATGGACCCTGATCTTAGACGTTACATCTGTAACGTTTGTCTGACAGACACACAACAACACAAACCTTCGGAATTTTTCCGGTTTCTATTTATATCAATCTGTCGCATTGATCTGAATTTACACTCTGCAGAAACTCAAGATCTAACCAAGAATAATTGCCTTATTTCTAGTCATAATGTCTCATTTTTAGTCACTTTTCACTTGAAATAAGCAGAAAAATAAGATATATGTAACAAGTCAAGAACGTTTAGAAACAGGTTACATTTTGCGGTGAGGTGTCTTGTTTTATGTGTATTTTTGACTTGGAATTAGGGAGTTTGAATCGAAATAACACACATTTTCTTATAATTAAACATTTTTGACAGTCAATGTGGAAAGTACAGTCACTGAGATAATA
>JBBMJM010117596.1:0-14799 GCA_037832705.1 Centriscus cristatus
CCACACATTAGTCTGATCAATGGACGTGATGTTCATCCTACTGTGAGCTGCCACACACACACACACACACACACACACACACACACACACACACTGACAGTCTCAACATGTTGAGTCCCATCTTGCTGTAGGTTTGTTGCTCAGTGTCATCGCCATCAGATGAAGATCCTGGTCAGGTGAGTAGTAGTTCTTACCGTCAGTGAACGCAGGCGTGTGGGGGACGAGGGGGGTCCTGAGGAGCCTGAAGGAGCGATGCTGTGTGACGGGCCAGAGCTCGTCCTGCCACTGACTCATGAAGAACAGCTCCACCGACACCGACTGGCTGTAGCGCCCCCGTGCGACACCACTCTGAAAAGCCGTGGGATTAGAAAGCCCCTCGCTGCGGGGGCGTCCCTGTGCCTCCGTACCTTGACGTGTCCGTCGACGGCTGCGACGGGGACCCTGACCTCCACCCGACCCTCCTTCACACCCATCCGGACGTCGCTCTGAGCCGCGCTGTTCACTCCGACCCTCATGCCTGTGGACCTGAAGCGGCCGGACACCAGCGGTGTGAGGACGTGGGGGGCGGTCCACAGCAGGTGGGGCCCGTCCACCGAGGCCTCCGCTGGAAGAGACGGGGGACGTGTTTGTGTTCTGACCGGACGTCAAGAGCAGACGGACTGAACTAACTCAGCGGACAGGCGATGGAGGCGTCGACAGCAAGGAGGTCGCCATGGAGTCGCAGCAGGATGGTTGCCGTGACGACCTCTAAATCTTGTTCCTGAAACAGGGAACATGAGCACACACACACACCGTATACATGTGTGTCCACATCCGTCCGCTCGCTGTACCTTGACGAAACCCGCCAGAGGCGACGAGTAGTGACAACGGAGGAGGAGCCGTGAGCCTCGCAGGGACACGCGGTAGCCCAGGGCTGCCGCCTCCCTCGGGGTCAAAGGTCGGACCACCGCTGGTGGCCGCTGGGCTCTGTGGACCATCACAGCCAGTTCTTCGAGTTGCTGCTGCTTCGAGACGAAGGACCTGGTCAGTGCGTTGACCACTGGGACGAGAGATTCTGTTGATAATGTGATGGATGTTTCACCGTGTTTTCAGCTTTGGATTGAGAGGATCGGACAGGTGTCTGCAGAGACACCTGGAGAACACACACACACACACACACACACCATTGAACACAGAGGAAGTGTTCATCTGACTACAGACGGGGTCCGTTCACCTCCATGTAGTTTTCTTCACAGACCATCTCTCTGGTGCCCCACAGCCCCTGAAGGCCACAGCGGAGGTGGAGGGGGAACGCCGCCGCCGTCCCGTCCGCCCGCCCGTTCACAAACCACACGTTCAGGTGAAAGTCCGAGCCGGCCTGCAGGGACGGACACGTGAGTGGGGGAGGTGGGGGTGAGGAGGGCGTCCAGAACATGTGCACCTGACTATGGACGTGACAGGCCAGGAAGGAGGCGCGCAGCACGAGGTCGCCAGTGTCGTCGGTGCGGACGTTGTAGCCGCAGAGCGCCGCCTCCTGATGGGACAGGAAGTGGAGTCCGTCGTGGTCTGGAGACAACGGAGGTTTACAAGAGAAGCACAGACTCGTCTGCAAACTTCCTGAAGACACGAACCTTGAAAATCAAAGCGGCTCATCGGGCCGAGGAACTCGGACTTGACAGAAAGCCAGAAGTGACGATCGAGGCATTTGGTCTGAAATGTTCCTGAAGGTTTAGTATAGCGAGAGTGTCACTGGGTAGATGGGTTCGATGTCACGTGGTTCCCGTGTGACGTCATGAATCAACGGGTTCTCACCTGTCGGCGGGGGGATGCAGTCCCACTCAGGTGGGAGCAGCAGCCACATCACGCTGAAACGACCACATGTGAAACCACGCTTCAAGTCATTAAACGCTTCAAGCTCTTTGCTTTCAGTAGAAACTCACTGGAACAACATGTAGACGGATGTTCTCCTCCTCATGAGTCAGATGAACGATGACAGCACGTCTACACCTGTGTTTAATTCAGGGCGCCATCTTGGAATCTTTGCCTGACGGCTACTTAATGTTTTTACCTCAGAGCTTCTTCCTAATTGAACATAGAGGATTATTAGAATTATAACAACAGCAATCGTTTTCACAAAAACAATAATTTTAAGCATTAAATCTACTCAACATGTTAACTTAGTGAGTCTGTAATGTACAGAAATGACCCAAGCAGTGACCCCTAGTGGTGCGGAGGGATTCTGTCACTTACACTGTATTACAAGAGGAACAAATTCATTTACAGAGAAGATGAAATGAAACTACAGATCTCTACATGTTCTTATTGATGTTAAAAACTATTCAGATGAGTATTGAAACTGCCTCTCATCTGAAGATCTACTCCCTCTTTCGGACTCCGCAGAGGTCCGCGCCGACTCAAAGAGGATGTACGCAGTCTCGTACGCACAAACCGCGCAAGGAACTTATTTAATACGTATTGATGGAAATTATAATCAACATAAGTCTGTTATTCAGATGATGTTTAGGCCTGACGGCCCACCACTGATATCTAGTGTATGTGTGAGACACCTGAGGAGAAGAAGGAAGGAGCCGTGCTAAAGGTCACTGTTCAAAGATTGGACGTCACCACGACGATGTGCCAGCATCCATACCGGTGTGTGTGTGTGTGCGCTTCACCACGGTTCTCCGCTGCCCGACTAATTGAACGTCACCTTCCTCTGTCACATCATGTTTCAGGGTTAAAATAAACCTCATATGTCTTCAAACAACAGTGAAACTGTGCTGATGACACCGTTCTGTTTCACATTTGATTCTTCACCTGCCGCTGATGTTTGATACTAAAAACAACCAATAAGTTGAATCTCTCGAGCAGCGGAGGACGTTCGGTCCCTCTGCGTGTCTCCTGAGAACAAAATCAAGGATGAAAATGTCCTGATCGCTCCTCTGCATCTCCACATGTGGATTCTAATTGCGTGGGACCTGCTCACATTAACATTTGCGTCACTTTGTGTCATTAACTCCGCCAGCATGCGGGCCTCACACGGCGCCCGCAGCTCCTCTGAAGGCGCCGCCGCTAATCCCAGCTGACACCGGCGGAGTTGTGCCACCGCTAAGTTTCCTCTCTTGTTGCTGGAACTGTGCCGATGAAGCAACATCACCCTGCTGACGTTGTCATTGTCGTGGCAGCTGATGACCTTTTGTCCACGGTGTCTCACTCCTCCTCCTCCTCCTCCTCCTCGACCAATCGCAGCGAACACAAGGAGCGTTTGAAGATGAAGGAGAGTATTTATCAGCTGGACCATTGGGAGTTCTGGTTGATGAAGAAGCAGCAGCAGCAGCAAACAGAAGAGATGCTTTGCTCTCAGGTGCAGCTCCTCGTGGTGGTTCTGGTGCCCGTGCTGCTGGTGCGTGTCAGTGCCGCGCCACGCACAGGGGTCCTGACGGACGTTCTCAGAGCAGAACTCTCCAAGGACAAGGTGAGTCCCTGATGTTCTGAGGCTCGGGTGTCCAGAGACCACTTCAACAACCTCTTCTTCTCAGGATGCGGCGCACATACTGATGCTCAAGTTTGTTTCCCAACTGATGGCGACGGGAGGAGGCCGGGTGGGACCTGACCTGGAGGATGAGGAGGAAGAGGACATGGAGCGGCGACACCTCCCTCTGTCACAAAGAGAACGCAAAGCAGGATGCCGCAACTTCTTCTGGAAGACGTTCACCTCCTGTTAGTGTGCTCTGACTGAAAGAAGCTGAAATAATCTGCGCTTGTAATTGTTTACAGACTGACACATTCACACATCAGGTCGAGTGTCGAGTGAACTTTGGTGTTTTTAAATGACCCATCGGGTTTATGTTTTAATTAGTTTGTTGATGAGTACATGGGAAAAAATCTGAAAAATGATAAAAGATAAATGTAACATTTGGAATGTGTGTTATTAAAATGTTGTTTAAGGTGAAAACACTGACAAACACGGTTTCACTTGCTGACATTTTATTTATAACTTGCATCAGGCGGAAAGACTTCACGTCCTCCGACTGATCTGCTCCAGGAACCATGTGACCGGGAACGCCGTACCGTCGGCTTCAACTCAGTTCACAGCATTTCAATGTGAAAACACAGGAAGGCTCCAAAGCTACATGGCCGACGCGTGCAACGGAACAAAGTTACGTCTGAAGGAGACGAGGACAGGAGTTGGCACGAGTCAGGTTGTTTTTTTTAAAGTCTAAATAAGGAAATAAAATTCACAACAGGAGAGAACATGGAACACAGGGACGTGTGTGATGAACTGAAGATCAACATGAAAGTGAGTGACATCAATGAGGTACATTCTTTTTAGCCCTTCACGTCACAGAGACACAAATAACAGGACGGAGAGACGATCGGAACAAAATACTGTGACTCAAAGAGTGCAAAGATGAAAAAGTTCATGAGTTTCACGGATCGCTCCGACGTTTTTGGGACAAATGATGACTCGACATTCAGTATCAGTAAAAACCTGGTTGTATACATCCTTTAGTCAAGTACGCTTATTTGACAAATGTCTGTTTTTGTCTGCACCTTCAGCTGTTGTCGTGTCTCTTTTCTTCAAACACACAAAAACACAACAACAACAAAAAAACAACCTTCATGAGGCTCAAGCTTCACCTGGTCTGGAGACCAGACACCCTGTTTTCCTTCATGACAGAAAAACACTTCATTGCACCATCATCTTCTACGAAAAGTCAAGTATCAGCAGCCACCACCGAAAAGAACCGTTGATGTTCATGATGAGAGCAGGTGGGTTTACAGAGGCGGTAACAGCTAAGAGACAAGTTCTACACATTCCTTCCGTCTACAGTTCTGTTCTATGAGGCTACGACACTGCAACCGTTTCTTTCCAGATCCAACTCACCCATTATGTACAGTCACAGTTGTAACGTGTTTGTTTTTGAGGTGGTTCCATGTTTAATCCTCCGTGGGATTAAAGCCGTACCTGTGTGGAGACATGGTGGGCGGAGCCCAAGCTGCCTGCAGGTCAGGCTGCTGTCACATCAGCTGAACGCACCGACCGACAGCAACGTCCCCCCCCCTCTATGATGTGATTACAGCTGCCGGCCAGCAGGGGGCGCTACAAGCAGAAGCATGAAGGGAACTGGGCTGGTGGGTCAGCAGTCGGTGGAGATCTTGGCTGAGAGGTCCTGGATGCGTCGGGCGCTGCAGCTCTTGCACAGGATGTGGCCGTCCAGTGGGTAACAGCCGCGGCCTTCTCCTTCAGACGACAGCAGGAGGCCGCATTCCTGACGCACGCACACACACACACGCACGCACACACACCAACACCAGACGGACTCATGATGTTGCATGTTGGTCTGTTCTTTGTCAACAGTCAATGTCTTTCCATCCTGTCGGTGTCTCTTTACTTTGGAACCTTTTGGATGTGGTATTTTTATCTCATCGTACAAACCATCGTAAATCCTCTCCAGGTACTCCAGCTTCCTCCCTCCTCCTAAACCTTGCTGTGGTTAACTGGTGACTGTAAATCCCCTGTAAGTGTGAATGTGAGAGTGAATGGCTGTCTGTCCCTGGTGCGAGGTAGAACCCTGACCTTCATCTGCTGTGATCAGATCCAGAACAACTGAGACCCAGAACTTCTCCTGGATTCAGCCCCAATAAACAACCTGTAAATGTTCTTTTAGGACTTTATTCAGACTTCAGAACGTTACTGAGGGATCAGACATGAAACTGTTCTTTTCCTCTTCCAGGATCAATCCTTCCTCGCCCATGACTCACATCCTGTCTGACCTCTGACCTACCTATGACACTCCTACACTCATTGTGATGTGGTGGTGTTTTATTTTGAAAATCTACTGGACTCTGTGTTGTACTGTGTGTAACCTCCGGTCTGAGCGATGTGCTCTGTGGAAATTGACGTGGACTCGGGTCTTTAGTGGGGCGGCCGCCGGTCGCTGCAGCTCAGCCGGTGTGAACTCTGACTCGAGTCACGTGATCACCAGCGGACTCACCTCACACACGTAGCAGTTGACGTGGAAGCTGCGGTCCAGAGCGACAATCCTGACCGTCTCCTCTTGACCCATTTCAGGCATGATGGGCTCGCCGCAGACCGAACAGCGAGGAGCGTACTTCCTGCGAGCGACAGCCGTCGTCAGAGCTCTCAGACCGAACCAGGGACGTGGCGTGAACTCCGTACCTGTGGAAGTCCTCGATGCAGTGGATCTGGGAGGTGGCGTCCACGGTGAAGGGCACGCCGTCCAGGCAGCAGCTGCACACCACGCACGTGAAGCAGCGGGGATGGTACGCCTTCCCCATGGCGCGCAGGATGCGGTCCAGGATGGGCTTGGAGCACTTGGAGCATCGCTCCAGAGTGCTCTGGGACGAGAGGGCGGGTCAGGGCGAGAGAGATGAAACGGGTCTTCTGAGCGTGTCGGACACTTACGATGTAACAGCTCTCGCAGTAGCTCTTCTTGTCGAGGGCGTAGAAGGGTTGTCCTCGCAGACGGGCGTGGCAGGTGATGCATGTGAAACACTCCACGTGGAACACCTGCTCCATGGCGATGCACCCGCTGCCATCGCCGACCACGTTGTCACCACAGCGGGCGCAGCGTCCTGCAAGACACGTCTTTTAACGTTTCATCTTCTACAGCAGGGGTCACCAACGTGGGGACCTCATGAAGAGCCCGCAGGCACTGGGATCATTTGAAAATGAAACTTTTACAGAAATTGAGACAAATAACATCTCACACGGTGAAACATTGGTATTTATACATTGTAAATCACTGCTGATGATTCTTCATGATTCTAATTAAAGTTAAACTTTGCAGTTCAGTTATTTTCAGAAGTGAGTATCAAACCGTTGGCTCTTTGGAGAACTCTGTACCCCTGTCACAGCTCACAGTTTCAAACAGGTCGGTGACCCCTGATCTACAGAGACCGCTCTGTGTGGGTAGGTAATGTTACCAAAATAGTCCTCGGCTGGGGGGTGGTTCATGTCATACACCAACTTCTTGGTCAGTCGATCCAGCTCCTCCTCAGGCCTGGTCACTGCTGCCCCCTGCTGGTGGAATGAGATAATCCTTCACATCAACCCTTTACTAATGGTATCACTGCCCATACATTAGTGTTAGTGGTACTTTAAAGTACTGGAATTGTGCAGCCATTTGCGCACGCATGCACACGTGCACACACACGCACACGCACACCTTGCTGGTCTGGTAGCTCGGACTCTGTGCAGCTCCTCCCTGGTTATTTTCCATCCCTCGTTTCGACAGTGGGACCTGGTTGACTCGTCCACCGGGTCCGGAGCTGCTGCCCTTATACCCCCCCTCAGAGTGCATCTCTGTAGCCTGGGAGCCAGGTGGTGGGGGGTACCAGCCCTGCGGGCTCGCCTGCGGAGGGGGGCGTGGCCCGTGCTGCCGTGGAGGAGGCGGCGTGTAGGCCTGTTCGGCCTGCCGCCCCGTCTGAGAGTAGGTGACGGGCTGCGCCGTCTTCACCTGCACGCTGAAGCGGGGGCCGGTCGGCGTGGAGGCCGTGGTGTAGGAGGCCGGCACGGGTTGCGGATAGGGTTTCAGGGTGGACGAGGACGGGTAGTAGTCCTGCTGGTGGGAGGCGGCGTACTGGGGTGCCGGGTGGTACTGGCTCTGGGGATGAGGCGGGTAGCCCATGACCGGGCGAGCCTGAGGGGGCGCTGTGCTCTGGTGTGCAGGCTTGTAGTGATCCCCCGGGAGGTATTTGTTGTAAGGCACGTTGTCGTACAGCTGTGGAGGGTGGGGGTGCACCAGTTAAACGGTGGCTGGTCCTCCGTACGTCTGCAGAGGAGCGTGTCTTACTTGCGTGCTGGCGTCGTGCGGGCGGCTGTCCAGGTCGGCCAGCATACTGGTGAGGGAGTCGATGTCGGCGTCGATCTTGGAGTGATGGCTCGCTGTCTTCTCAGGACCCCGGTGCTGAGGGACAAACACAGGGTCACATGCTACATTCAACCACGGCAGCCCCATGTGACGGCCGGCAGCCGAGGACCTACCATCAGCTCGTAGCTGTCGCCGTGAGGGCTCCACGTCCGATCGTCTTTGGGAACATGCGGGGGGGAGTAATAGTGATCGGCAGACGGATGGAACGGCCCACCTTCAGGAAAACAGACACGTCAGGGACGTCCGGGACGGTCCTCTCTGAAGCACACGTCTATGGTCCCGATATGGAAGGAAATCCTCCATCGGTGGGTCTGATCTGCACCTGTACTAGTAACAACCGACGTCGACCGTCTATCTGGAACGGTTTCATACGACCTCCGCCCACTAACTCCACGGCAACGTGACGTATCTACGCTGTAAATGTGCCGATGAGAACTGATTAGATGCGGCAGACATTTGTATTTGTTTTGCAGAGGGGCAGCGGAGAGACGTCATGTCTACTTGATTTGTATCTGTGCTGTTCACACTAATATGAAAGGGGCATTCGATGGTGTAGAGTAGGTCACTAGTAGATAACACTGTCTAGGGATTTCATAAATACTGACAATCAACATGAAAGCCTGACAGCTGCGTATTTGTTTTCAGTATGGGATATCTCCTCAGAACAGGATTTCCTCCTTTTCTGACCTTATCCTGAACCCATCCAAGCATCACATCAGACCTGCAGAGAGGACCTTATTAATGATAACATTAAATCAAACAGAACTCGGGAGGTATCAGACCGAACCCTGACCAGACCCTAAACAGACAAATCCTCGTCTCGTCTCTATCTCTGACACGAGTCAGACACTTCTGCTTTCTGATCATTTTCATCGTGTTACCTGCCGGTCCGGTAGCCATGTACCTGGCGGCCGTCCCTCCCCCTCCTCCTCCCCCCATCTGGTCATAAGGGTTGTATTTTGGTCGGAAGTCGGACGTGCCCTTTTTGTTGGGGGCTCGGTAGATTGCTGACCCTGCCGTCTGAGACATTTGGGGGACGACTCGCTCTGGGCTATCCAGAGTCCTCGGTGGCAGCCAGGTGGGACCAGACATAACCGGATTCTGGGGTGAAAGGTCACAATCATCTGTCATTGGTCAGTGGTCTCCTGAACATTGTTACACAACACGGACCCTCAGCATCACGCTTTAGGCTGCTGGAGCACATTTGCCCAAGCACAGCTGTGGATGTATGTGGACGGTAACCAATGGCAACTTAGGGATGCTTCAGAGTGTGTTTCCTATGGCAACAGGGTCACACAGACTGAACAATGGGTGTGGAGTCCAGGAGCAGGAAAAGAATAAGCTCCGGGACTTCCAGCGGACTCGCACATCACCCCAAAATATTTTGTTTCCGGTGAGACAAACAGTGCGGACACACACACACACACACACACACACACACACACACACACACACACACAGGTGGCACTCTGTTATCCACCACAATGGTTATTGTGTTTGAGTGTTTACAAAGTCATATCAATGATTTCTAAATGAAGCGGAGACAAAAACAAGATAGGAAATGTTGTGTAATGATACGTTGCTGTGTGCACCTGGCTCATAACAATATGCTCCGTGTCAGCAGAATAAATAACAACGGAGCACAGCTGAGCTGACAAAGTGCTGCCTTCATCAGATCAGCCTGCAGGGAAACGGATAAAAAACACAGTAAATGCCTTTGTACTTTAACTGCAGTCATCTAATGATGCGCTCAGGTTTTTATTTTAACCCATGGAGAAAAGGAAAACGTAAAGATATCCCTACTAACTGACACAGATCTGTCCGTGAAGACACGAATAAATCACTCTGACTGATTGAATGTGTGTGTGACTGTTTGTAAGAGGATTATAATGATGGATGAGAGGGCGCTGGGGGCAAACACAAACACAATGCCTGGACCCACAGCCAAAGCCTTCTGCTTGTATTCATTCAGTCTGTGGGCTTTATCGAGATTATACAATAAACAGTTGGAGTTCAAGGTGACCGCAATCTCCAACGTTCCTTTGAAATCTGAGGATGGCTGAGAAATTCATTTCTAAAACAACTTCAGTCACAAGTATTTTCAAAACCACGGGTTGGTTTATAACTGGAGCTGCTCTGAAAGCAAAAGGAAAAGATGTGACTCATAAATTGTCAAAGGATGGTCAACTGGCAACAGAGACACATCCGGGGTTTTATTTTTGGGAAGTAAAAGGCTGTATGTTTCAAAACAAAGGAAAACTACTGAAAAGTTAGAAAAGAAACCCAAAAGCTGTTGGTGGTGTGTTTGTTTTATGAAGACAATCATCGTTCTGTGAAGTTTGTATTACCCTCAACAGGTTCTGCTCATCAAGCTTTTATTTTGAAGGTGAATGAGTCCAACCAGCGTTCGAATATTTGTAACTTGGCGGAGTTTCAAACGGACAAAGTGACATAAAGACAACGGGACTGAATGTGACAGAAGATCCAGGACAAACATCCGTACCACACACCTGCATTAGCATGCTAGTAGCATTCCGTACCTTCTACAGCAGCGGCTCTCTACTCTGCTTCGGTCTCATCTGCAGATGGAGGAAACAGACATGGAAACTGGGCGCAGACGAGTTAAACAAACTAAAACACACGTTACAGTCCCTTTCCGGTTTGAAACGGTGGCGTTAATGGGCCACACAGCGACAGTCCGTCGGATAAAAGCAGACAAGTGGTTCTCTCGTGTGCTCCGTGTGACAACAACCCCCTGTGAACTTCGGGAACAGTCGGGTTTGCTCGTTTGTTAGCTCGCTGTACACCGGAGCGGAGCTCGCGCCCTGCCTCTAGGCTAACTTCACCGGAGAAGAGCCGCCGAGAACCGCCCGGCACCGACCCCCCCGGACCGGGCCCCACACGCAGACCATGTCCGCCATCAAACGCGCAAAAGTCAGCGAAAGTTGTCCGCCGACCGCTTTCCGCTCGGTCCGCCGTCGCCCACCTACTTTGTGTCGGATCCAGAGGCCTTCAGCCGCCGCTCCGGTGCCTCACCGCATTCCCGACGCGTGACGTCGCTGCTGGCTGTCCGTGCGTGTGCCTGCGCGCGCACGAAGCGGTTCTGACAGACATTCATTGTGCAAAACACACACACACGCACACACACGTTTGAAGGACTTTTTTTTTTTTTTACAGAAAACTCAAACGTCCCACTATTTTTTCCGGCAATGAACTGTTTATATTATTTCATCTTGTGTAGACCTATTTTTCTTTTATTTTCTTTTTATTAGCCGTGTTAGGGGTCCCAGATGTGGGACCGCGGGACAAGCGACAATGAGGACACGTGATGAAGACACGGAGTGCCGCATGTGCTGTCCAAATTGGATTTTTCTTTATTTCACTCTTATTCAGATATCTATCACTCCCATAAGTTCTTCACAATTTCCTTATTAAACTTAAACACAATCAAAACATGTGCAACACATCCCTTATAGTTACCGTTACTGAATATTTACCATTCAAAATGATTGACATTGATGTGGTGACACATTTTTTGTGTTCACTACAGCAGCATTAACACCATTTCAGGACCCCTGGCATTAACATCCCAAGTAATCTGTGACATGTGTAACTCTTTCACAGGCGTGTCATTGTTATTATTATGATTATTATTATTTGGGATTGTTACTAGTATTGTCGTAGTTGTTATTTTATCTTTAATGTTTAGTAGACACTATATGAATATTTCCTAAATGTATTTCTCTGGACAATATTTTACCTTAAACTGTCACAGACCTATATAAGATAACTCTGTGGACTTTTCTTTAAACAAAAAATAACAACAAAACACAACAACACAAGATTTGTTTTGGGAAAAAGTTATTAAAAAATATGTAATAACTTATAATAAGGGGGGTACATTTTAAATGTGTGTTTGTATGTGTGTGCACGTATAGAGAGAGAATGTACGACAAGGTTCTGTGTGAGTTACTCATCTCGATACACTTTGATTTCTTTTCTGTGTCTTCGTCTTCCCACTGTGCCCCTGCTGCCGTCTGTACAAATACCCCCGTTGTTTGTCTCCCTGCCAGCAGCAGAGTATGCAGGTCAAGTACTTGCTTTATTATTTTGTGAGATTTGGGTCAACTGTCTCCCTCTTCTTCTCCCCTCCACCCTCATCTTCGTCCACCATAGAGCCCCACGGGCTTCTTCAAAGGAGGGGTTTCATAACCTCATCCTTCATCTTTCATTCCCAGGTCCTTTGCCAAGAAACCAGGCTGCTTGCTGGGATATCCCCGCTTCCTCCTCCCAGCGTTTGCCCTTATATGTCCACGTCCACTCTGAACCCACAGGAAGTTCACACATGATCTTTGTTATTGTTACAAGAGCCATCAACACTTTGGCACCGATTGGGGAGGAGGCGTGTGTGTGTGTGTGTGTGTGTCTGCAGTCCACACATTATCAGATCAACAGTGGGTTGTGTCCAGACAGGAAGAGACACGGGGATTCCCCTCCTCTGTCCTGTCGGTTGAGCAGGGCTGTGACTCGTAGGAGATGCGGGACAACTTGCTCACGAGCCGATTTGTTCGTTGATGATAAGACCTGTAGTCGGGTCAGCGATGGACCCTACAAGACACCGAGTCACTCGGACTCAGTGGCTTCCGCCCATTGGGGGTTGAACCTGTTTAGTAATGTTCTCACTTTTCCTCAACCACCCCCTTCATCCGTTCCTCTCACAATGCCTGGAAGTAGCCGAGACCTACATCTCCCTCTCTGTTTTCTTAATCCCTGTTTTCCTTTATGGATTTTCCTCTTCTGTTTTTTTGTCACAGACACACAATTGATCCAGTCTCCATCCAAATAAATAAAAGCACA
Organism: Centriscus cristatus; assembly: GCA_037832705.1. Classification (NCBI taxonomy): domain Eukaryota; kingdom Metazoa; phylum Chordata; class Actinopteri; order Syngnathiformes; family Centriscidae; genus Centriscus; species Centriscus cristatus. The sequence goes on from JBBMJM010117596.1 coordinate 12,735, forward strand.
AGGACACGAGCGCCGCACCTTCTGCACACACTTCACTTCCGAGTTACTTATCAAAGGATTTATCTTTTTAAAGAAATTTCTCCATTTCTCTATTCTCTATCGAATGTCTCTATTCATACTTATTACTTTTTATATTTTGTATTTCTGTTCTTAGTTGGAGCTGGTGTGACATTCATCTGCAGGGATTGATTCCCACTGCTGTCCCTTACAGTCTTTCTCTGTAAACTCAAGCTTGCGGATGAGGTCATCCGCTTATTTTTCAGTGATTCGTGACCCCAGGGTCCTTGCCCCCTCCGTCCATCACCCCCACCGCCCTATCTCCCTTTCTCCTCCCTTCATCCCCCACTTGCTTTATTATTGACGGATGTCCTGCGCAGGCGTTTTCATCCAGGAGCGGACTTTGCAGGAAGCATTCAGCTCTGTGTGTGTGTGTGTGTGTGTGTGTGTGTGTCAGTTCCTGCACATCTGTCGGCAGCATCTCTTTCACAGCGCTGTTGTTTTTCATAACCAGGAGAAGGTGTCTCCCCTCCACAACCATCGATTTTGTCTCACTTCCTTCCTCGCTGTCCTCACAACATGTCTCCTGAGCCTTCAGCAGCAGGCCAGAAGCTTCCGGACACTGTTGTGCTCTTACTTCCCATTCACCTGAACTAGTCCTTGTTTGTTTGTTTCATATTTAGATGGAATTAGGGTAAAACACTGGACAGAACAAGTTGGGGTGACGATTCCAATCTTCCTTGAGAAGATGCTTCATGTTGAGCTTCCGTCAAGTTGCCTTCGTCCTGGACAGAGGTGTCGGAAAGCGTTGGTGGGGGAACCCTAACCCTCCTATTTTTTCAACATGGCACAGAAACACAACGCGACCCTTTCCTGCCATTACTTGGCGAGCGATGGGGGTTTAGAAAAACTAATAGTCCACTAAAAATACTTGGAGCCCAGGGGCGTACGTGTGGGCCATTGAGGAAAGAGGAAGCGAGTGGCTCTGGCGGAGTGGGGGCTTCCTGCACAACATTATAAAGAGTTCCCTCCCTCCAGCTGCCGCTCTCAGTTGTGCTCAGGCCCAGCGGACGAGCCCCTGCTCCATGTTGGACTGCGGAGCACTGAGTCCAGGGGTCTGACGCCTGTGCACGTTCTCGTCCCTGCTGGTCGGGGTGAGTCACCAGATTGTCAGTCATTCTGTCATTGTCTGTCTGTTCTTCCTGCAGTAACTGTTTTCTTCCTCTTCCAGGTACGAGTAGGGAGCTGGTCTCACCTAACACATGTCTGGGACGCCTCCGTTTATTTATTCTCTGGGTTTCACAGAGGTGGGTCATCACCAGTTAACGCACCAAACTGCGCCGTCATTTAGACCTCTGAAATGACCTTCATCCTCCTCCTCCTCCCGCCGACACAGCCGAGTATGATGGAGGCGGTGGAAGGATACAGGGTGGACCGGCGGCAGGAGCTGAGGGGCCCGGCGGCGGGATATGTGAAGGAGTTCACGCGCCACTGCAATGACGTGATGCTGAACCTCAACGAACTCCGCCATCGCAACATTTTGACTGACACCACCCTCGTGGTTGGCAACACGCACCTTCAGGCACACTCTGCCGTGCTGGTGGCCTGCAGGTGGGGGCTCGCGAGGAGATCTGATCGACTCTATCACTGTTTGGTCAGATTTGTTGGAATGTATGTTCCTTTTCCAATCTCGAAACACACATCCCATTCTTTGCTTCCAGCGGCTTCTTCTACTCGCTGTACACCCGCCATGTGCTGCTGCAGAGCTGCGGGGGCAGCAGGGAGCAGCTCATGACTGTGTCCCTCCCCAACAACTTGGACCCGTCCAGTGTCTCCCTCCTGCTCGACTTCATGTACACCTCCCGCCTCCCTCTGACGCCCAGCGTGGTCCCCGGTGTGTTCGCTGCCGCCTCCTACCTGCAGATGGACCACGTGGCCGACACCTGCCAGGATTTCATGCAGCTGCACTGGTGTGAACGAACGAATGAATGAATGAAAGAATGAACGAATGAATGAATGAATGAATGAATGAATGAATGAATGAATGAATGAATGAATGAATGAATGA
>JBBMJM010117603.1:0-14796 GCA_037832705.1 Centriscus cristatus
TGTGTGTGTGTGTGTGTGTGTGTGTGTGTGTGTGTGTGTGTGTGTGTGTGTGTGTGTGTGTGTGTGTGTGTGTAAATAAAAGACATCTCTGTAAAAACACAGCTCATCATCCGATAGCTAACATCCCCTTTGGGGGTGGGGGGCGCTGGAGAAGCTGTCAGTGTGTTCGCTGCCATGGAAGCAGCTGCTGTCTGCATCCAGCCCAAAGACTCACTAGAAGTCGTGTCGGTCCATGTGTCGCTGCAGCACTGATCGGTCCTTTCAGACCTGTGAAGACCATGTGGAGCCTCTGGAGCTGACCGAGGCTGTCAGCCTGTAATTCTCCCCCAGAAAGACAAAATCGTCCCCTCATCCCAGTGCAGGTTCAAGTGTCAGTCAAACCTGCAAACAAGGAAATATGATGTGCCTCTTTCCTGAACTGATGGGGATGCAGGTGTGCGTGTGCGTGTGCGTGTGTACGTGCGCGTGTGATACTGTATCAATAGAACTCAGATCTTCTCTGGTGCTGTTACTGTAACAAACAAAGCTGCAAAAACTATTCGTGCTTTTTAACGCCTCACAAAAAACTTGCATGCAACCCCCCCCCCTTTTAAAAACACACACATATGCTCAGTCACACCCCCACCCACACAATCACACACACACTCAAAACAAACACACAGACTCCACCCTGCGCTCCACCCACTGCAACAACTTCAGAGGAATGGTCAGCATGTGGAGAGGTTGTAGTAAAGAGAGGGGAAGTGTGTGGGGAGGGGGGGTGTTTTAACCCCCCAGAAGGTTAGTGAGGTCCCATAATACCCCAGGGAGTTCTGGCCTCGCTCACAACAGTCAGATGGGAACTTCAGCGTCCGGGACCCTCTGCTGACATTGGTCTTGTCCCTGATGAGGAGCCAGCCGGGGTCAGACGCGAAGGTTCTTGTTTATTTTCCGTTCATCACTTGGGTGGAACAGCATCGCGAATTGATCGCGTAAGTCGAGGGTTTCGCCGTGGAACATTTGGCCGATCAATTTCCAACAGATCCTTGTGGCAACTGTGAAACGTCTCACTTTACGCGTGAGGTAGAAGGGCTCACATTTGCATCAAAAACCCGTCTGTCTGTCTGTGCCCCGTCTCTGCTGAGTCTACGCTTTGTCTGCCAGTTGCGAGGCCATTCATATTCAGCATGAAATGCAGGTCTTGTAGGGAGGCTGGCTGGGCCCTGCAGGGGTTTAGAGCTTGGCTGAAAAGAAGAACTGGATGCAGGTGGTTTCCTTTCTACTGCTAAAACTTATTTTCCTTCCATGACATCACTTTTCCCTCTTCACTTTTTAGAGCGAAAATGTGTTTGACATGCATTGTGCCTGCAATGGTGATCAATGATTTCACCGTGTGAAGCGCTTCTGTCTGAGTCTGAACAAGAAGAAGACTTAACAGCTGCTGTGAGTTCAGGTCACCTATCAGTTATTCCTGCTCTATGTCACAAGTTGTGCAGCACTACTTGTGGCAGGTAAACCCATCAGCAGAATTAAATGTGTCTGCAATTCACACGTGTGCCAGCAGGGGTCTCTGTTTAGTCTCATTATGTCGCTTTCGTATGCCAGTTGTTTTCTAGGATAACAGAAGAATAATTTACCTTAAAGTGTATCGAGAAACTGACTAAGCACAGTCTGGTGACGCGCTCACAGTTTGTTTTGTCTCGCTGACCTGAGGTATCGCCTCACCGTAACGAAAGAAACAGAAATACACGTAGTTGCAGTTGCAGTTGACCATCGAACTCGACAAAAGGCCCTGTAGTTTTTGTTCTACTTGGTCTATTTTTGTTAAATTTGTTGAGGCATAAAAGTCATCCATTGACCCAGTAACCAATAGATCACAAGCCTGAGTGTCAGAGGAGAAAGATGAACGAGGATGTGATGTATTTTTTTGACTTTACGCTGTGCTGGTCATACAAGCCGATGTTTGTCAGAAATGCACGGATTTGAAAAAGGTCGGGAGCGAGATGGAAACTTATGATGCAACACGTTCCTCTGTAGAGAGAACTCAAATGTCTTTTAGTCAAAAGTTAAACTATTCGTCTGTAATGGAAAACAGACGGTTTTGGGTTGTTTTTTTTCCCTGCGGATCTGGAATGTGTTTACTTGAGAATCAGCTGATTTCGCCTGAAAATCAGACTCTGCATTATTATCCACAACAAAAGGAGAACATCCCATTGTTCTGTAAAAACAACTGTTGTCTTCCAAGTGTCAGGAGGGGAAACGCACTTGTCGTTATAGAAATAGTTTGCTTGTCAACTCAATCTGAACCTCAGTCTCACAAAACACGGACTTTGAATTGATTGTTTCCTGGTGGATTTCTGTGGGGTTGATGCTCACGCCAAAAGGATTTAAATTATTGTCCTGATTCATCATCCTGACCCACACACATCTTTAACGCATCATCCGCTCATGCTTTGCTCTCTTTTTATTTCCCACAACAATACAAACGAACACTCTAATGGCCAAGAAACCACCATTTGATCCATCCCCCCTCCCTCTCTAATAAAAGTCTTACATTATCCCCTAATCACACTCACAAAAAGTGTCTTTTAAAGGGTTCGTTAATAGGCAAGTGGTCATACCAGCGTACACATGTTAAATTTGTAAGTGCGGTGCTGCAGCAGGCGTGTGTTTATTTAGGATTAAAGACTCTTTCCGACGGACGATGGTCTGTTGTCGATGCTTCAAGTCACGGTGATGCCCCGTCCTGCCTGTGCCATGTGTCAGCTATTATCAGTGGGGCCGCTGCCAAGAGGGACCACACTGTTGACTTATTACTTCCTTTATTGGCAGCGGAGACAAAGACTGTAAACAAAGCAGAAGAGGCTCAGCTGTTCCTTTTGAAGTCAACATGCTTGCCGAGGATAAACAGCCAACGACTCGCTGACTGGGTCGTGTTTCCGCGTCCGATGTGTAATGTGGTCTTGGGTTTGGTTTTTTTATCGGACCTGAAGTGACTGTGGCGTTTGGTGTGATCGCCCTGCTTGTCAAATCGGCTTAAGAAATGAGTCGTCACATGAGTTCAGCCACAGGGATTAATCACGTCGCCATGACTTTGGGTTTGATGGTGTAATTAGCAGATGAACTGTGATGCTAACACGGCCCCGTCCGGACCTCACAAAGACCTCCGGTGTGCAGTCACATGGCTGCGAATCTTGGTGTGTCCTTTGCCCCTCTCCGCAGTTCACAGACGTGACTGACATCGTCATCATCATGGGCTGATGAATGTGTTGTTGTCCTGTGTTTCAAGTCCCTTTTTCAGCTCTGATAGCAAACGTCTCGCCATGACAACGGAGTCTTTCTGTTCTGCTCGCCTCGACGCCGACACGTCTGTGTGATAACTGTTTATTGTTGGATGATAGATTGTCCCTCACGTATGCAATAAATGTCCTTTTAGGGTCATTTCAAGAGCAACCAATTGAATTCAAAGGAGAAAAAAAGCTGAAAACAAAAGACTGGTTGTAACTGGTTGAAATAAGTTTTTGAGCAGATAAAATGGTGCAAGACCTAATTAATCTATACAAATGATTTCTCATCCCTATAATGTCAGTGCTGTGTCAAAGTGTCCATCTGTGAATGTCTGTATGAGTAGGGACTCGTAGGGAAAACGATGTCTTCCTTCTCACTGCTGCTGACGGACACACGGCTCGTTATTGACACTTTGCCATCTCTTAAAGCAGCGATCTCCCACTGTTCCCCGTCAGGCTTGAATAATTTGAGGAACGAAGTATCAGAGGGAATAAGGTGACCCCAACTCTCCCTTCAGCATTTATCTCCTCTGTCGGTTCTGCTTCACTCAGTCGGTTGAAATGATTATCACTCCTTCCTGCAAGGCACAGCGGGGCTGTACGTACAGTAATGAAAGGGGGGTTGGTCTATTCCTCATAGTCTATTTAAGTTGAACATTACACTTCCAGCCATGTTCTTTCCTCTTGGTTTCAACGCTGTGTACAACACGTCGCTATCGATGTCACACTGCGAACCGACAGATACCGTGAGCTTCGATGCTTTACTTCAATACCGACCAGTTAGAGATGATATCGTCGCAACAGTAGTACTGTGCTGCAGTAAACTGTCAGTAAAAGGTCAGACGTCCCCCTTTCCTTCTGTATTCACATCAACATTATTGGAGTCTGCACCCCGTGTCTCACTGATATGGAATTAAAAGGAAAAGAAGGAAACAAATGAGATGTTAGTGTCATCGTATCGCTCTGTACTGATGTGGTCCGCTGGCTGATTGTCGTATTCTGTTTTATATTTGAACTCACTTTTCCCTTTGCTGACTCATTGTTGGGGCTTAAGAAGTGATGTTATATTTAGTTTCCTGGGTCTTTTTTTTTGTTTTTTTCTATCCAACATCCATTCATCATCATGGATCTAGTGTTTGAATGCAGCAGAGACGACAGGATTCATGGTGAATGAAGTCGTCCCGTCACTCATTCCTGTTGTAAGTCCCAGTTAATGCCAATGAGCGTAATCTCCCATATGACTCATTTTCCACTGTGATTGCAGCCACACATTGGAGACAATTTCACACATCATCAGCTGATCACTTTGATTAGAGGAAGAGGAAGCGCTATGTCAAATCAGCGGCTATTGTCCATTCCCGTGTGGCGTTTTGTAAAAATGTTTGCCTGCAGCGGCGCAGCTGTTCAACATTACTCCCCTAAAAGTTGGAGTGAGCATAGAGGGTTTGATTTTATCCTGGGTTAAAGTCTTGTGTACTGACACCGGGGCTTAGCTGGGATCAGAGCAGAGAGGAAATGTTACCTGCAGGGTAGAAATGATTTTCAAGTGACTATGGGACTTTTCTCCCTGTGTGTTTGTGTGGATCACGGATCAGCTGACGTCCTCCCACAAATATTTACATGAAATCATCATTTAGTTTCTTGCACGACGAGTCTCTCCAAGAAGCCAAACAAACTTAATATGTGGATGGAACGACGCTGGTCTGCATTGTGTCCTGCTTGTTATGGGTCTGGACGGAGGGAGGATATCCTGGAGATTTGTTCCTGATAGGAGCATTAATGGACTCCGCTCCACATTCCTGGGGACATTTCACAACTTGTTGATTTAGGCAAGATATTCACCATATCTTAGTGCACTTCCTGTTTTTAATATTCCACGGAGCAATTACTTTCCTTTTCCATTCAGAGCCTGGATGGGTGATTTACGACCAGTAATGACGACATCAGACCAGCATGGATGCTCGAGACAGGCGAGGGGGAACAGGCCCTCATGAATGAGTCAAACCAGCAGGTCCGCCCGACGTACGCCCGACAGACGTGGAAACGTCTACACGGCAATAATTTATGGATTTTGACGGTGATGTCATCGTTGTCTAACGCCGTCATCACTGGGTGCCCTCTCCCAGACGTGCTGATTCATGCTTCGACGCCGCGTGAGGTCACTTTGATGAGCAGTTTACGATACCAGCCAGCAAACAATTGCAGCCGCTCTGGCTGAGGAGGACTAACGGTTTATTTTTAACCTGCCTCTGATTTATTCAGGAGTCTGCTTTCCAAGTGCTGGCAGCAGTGTGCGATGATGAAACTCTTCTCTTTACCTGTCCTGTTCACAAGTTCACTGAGTGAAGCAGGAAAGACCCCATTCACATTGCCCCTGTGCGTTGGGTTGGGTTATCATAGACGATCCAATCAGCCTCCTCACACACACTCATGCGGCAGTGATTGACTGGTTAATATTTGACTGTGGAATGATTTGAGCAATTCATCTGATAGATTGTTGTCAAAACCAAAAACACATTATTTCGATTGAAGTTTGGTAAATGATTTTCTGTAAGACTGTAAACTGAACGCCGTCCGTTTGTGTGGTTAAGACGAGACACTTTGAGGGGGCGTCGGTTCACCTCGAGCTTGAAGAAAAGTGAGTTGCTGTTTTCTGTGTCTGTAGACAACAGAACATTTTGTTGCTAGCGGTGATTAATTAAAACAATATTTGAGTGATTGAGGTAATAACAGGTTGCTATAGCAACATGTTAATACTGAACGGCCCTTCTCCCATTCTAATGACTGGTTTGCAGACGTGTCTCATAAGTGATATTGTTTAGAATTCAGTGTGCTTCTGTGTTCATTTATGTTTCATTGTTTCTCCTCAATGCAGCTTTCAGTTACTTGCGCTCCAGTGAAACCAGTGGTTTTTTTTTAGAGAACCCAACACAACGGGCAGGCAAACTAACAAGTTCATGTCTTTTGTATTCCTTCTTCCAAAGACGCCTCACCTCACCCTCCTGTGTGTGTGTGTGTGTGTTCACACAAGAAGGGGGTCTCTGCCTATTAGGTCACCTACTGAGCCCCCCAACACACACACATAATGGCTCCATAAATCTTGCTTAATAGTCACTTGAACCTCAGGGGCCATGTTGTCTTTAGTCTCAGACTCAGAAAGAAATAAACGCAAGCTTTATTGCAAAAGCAGGAGAAGACATTTGACCCAATGAAAACTTTCAGACGATGTGGTTTTATTGTTGTACGGGAGCTGATATTTATTTTGAGGCAATCCCATGAAGAACACGGGACCAAGTGGTAACACAACAGTTCAATACGAAACCCTTTATACTCCACAGTTACAGTCGACGTAGATGTACCTGTGATACGGTTAGAAGGTCGGACCGCTGCCCAGAGTCCCTCAGTCAATACCAAAGAGTAAATGAGAGATGGGTTATTGGGAGGTTGAACAAAGCCTCGTCTTGTGGACATAACTAGTGATGCTAAGGGTTAGCATCCATGCTGCTTCTTGTCCTGTGAACTCGCCGTGACCTGGCCAAGTGTATCTTTCAGCGTGTTCGTCACATCCTCTCAACAGATGCAGGTATTAATACAGAGCCTCCAGGGAGGTTCAAGAGGTTAACGAATCTGTAGCCTTAAGCAATATGGCACCAGATTCCCCCTTCGTATGGACACAAGGCACGACAGACCCTCTCCTCCTCGGAGCAGATGGGTTGTGTGGCACTGAGTGTAGCGGGTCCCCTGCACTGCAACAGCTCTGGTTTAATGGAGCTCTAATCCTATAAGTCCTATGGTTGTTCCCGCTAATAAGATCACTTACTTTGGTTTCACACTTGCTGTCAAATATGATTTAACGCTTATTAATATTCAGTTCTTCAGATCGGGGCTTCATTGTTCTGAGGGGTGGATTTGGGGGAGTTACATGATAAATCGCACTGAAGTGCATGTAGTTGTGGCTTTGCAGGCACCCCCCCCCACCCCCCCACCCCCCCCTCGAATCACTGTAAAGGAAAACAAGGCAAGTGCAGTGTGATGTCAGTTTACTTGTCCTTCAAGCCCTTGGTAAGCAGAACCAGATGTGCATAACATCCATCCTGTCCTTTGCAGGTGTTGTCCTCCGCTGGATGAACAGTAGATATCACCTCCATGACTCAGTTGGTGTTTATGGCCCCAGTCTGCAGCTGAGACCTCCTTATACCGGCATAACTCATCCAGACCTTAGCACACAAATGTGTGTGTCAATACTGGAAAAAACACACACATCAATTGTAGAGTTGTGAGCTCTTCCCATTTTTATCAATTTTTTAAAATCATTTTAATACAACAGTTATTTGTGTGATTGACCGTGAGTGTCTGTATCTGTACATGGGTGGGGGGATGGGCAGGTGCTGCTTACCCCACTGTCCAGCACTTTCTGTTGCATCTTTTTCATGTATGAAAAGTGCTATTTCAATCCATTTTTGATTGATTGATTGATAACGTGACTGCAGGCTGGACCGAATCACGTTTGCCACGTTGTGTTTGTGGACATTCCTGTTGAGGTCTGTCAATAGAACTGTGGAGGGATCGGAGTGCAGGAGGGATTGCACCCAAGATCCGTGGAGATCTGATAGCTCAGATCGCACTTGAGCTGGTCTGGGCAGCATCTGTCCACATACTTGGAGCAGCTTTGTTGACGTGGGCCACATTGAAGGACCACCCACCCTGACACTGTCCCTCCTCCATCCTCAAGTCTTGAAAAAAAGATTGAAAAAGAGTTTGCCTCCTTCACACCGAACACTCCTCAAGATCCAGATCCCTTGAAAGAGCCATGAATGCTGCTCGACTCAAACATGGAGTGACATAGTGGCCAAACGGAGTCATTACAGCTGTGGCATCGTGCAAACAACCAGCTTAAAATTACTTACATTATTACAGTTTCATGAAATGTGTTTCATTCTTGCAACTCTTTGATGGAATCTCTTCTTCTTCTCATCAACTATTAGGGGGCAACAAATGAGTGAGTCAAGTGTTTTCCAAGAACATGACTCATCTTGATTAAAATCCCAGCACATCTCTCCAAAGCTATAAATTTATCTGCACACTCCGACTAAATCCAGTAAAACTCAGAGAGCAGATGTGTTCATTGTGCCGCTTTGAGACAAATTACAGAGTTGTCCCCGGAGTTGCTGTTCTTTCATTTATTTCTCCGCACAGCCGCGAAATTAAAAGCAAGCTCCCATATTATCCTCTCAGATCTGTTGCTGATTGTTGATGGCAGGATAATTAAATGCAGGGGGTTAAAGAAAAACACACATGTTTAGGGAAACTTTGTTGGCAGGAGTACAAACAACCAATTGGATAGTCACTGAAATTTCAACGTTTAGCTACCATAAGACATGTGTCCATGCCAGCTGTTTGTGGTCTCTTTCCTGCGGCGTAAACCGTAAAAAGAAGAAACTAATATGTTTAATTTTGTCATCAAGGCTTTAGCTGCAGTCAGCAGTTTCTCCACAGAGAACAATGATGAGGGATCACTTTTCAGCATCTCCAGTTGGCAAAGTTCATGAACGCAGAATCTTTTGAATGTCATCCCCATCCTGCACAGTAAAGCGTTGGATGAGCGTTTGGCTTTGTGTTTCATCACTATTTCATGTAAACATGTTCTTGGAGCACACATAAAGGAAACCTTTCCCTCTGTTCTCTCCACAGATCCACAATGACTTGCTAAACGACCAGCGGGCGCGGCTTAGCGCTGATCCATCAACGAGCATGATGAGTAGATAGGAACAAGACGTCTTTAATCCTGAAGGGATCCCTCCTCTCACAGCTAAAGGTCCACTAACCGTGTGTAAGGACCTCTGGGACGACCAGAATCAAGTCAAGGACACGTTCACTCCCCCTCAGCGTGCAGGAAGACGGACGGAAGAAACGAGCGTGAGAGGAGCTAAATGAATTCAGTGGAATCTTAAAACAACATTGTTTAGCTTTTATTTGTGTGAGAGGAGCAGAGACCATGCGGACCTTTGTTTCGACGGTGCGCTGCCTCCTGGCTGCTGCCCTCCTATTGGTCAGCTGCATCCAGTCTATAATGACCACAGTGGATGATGTCACGCCACGCATCAGTTTCCCGTACAGTAAGTTGAATTCATTTCTTGCTGTTGCTTATAACATTCACACAGAATAATGATTGATGATGATGATGATGATGATGATGTGGGGTTTGCATGTTCTCGTACGCTCGTCACATCGTGTATAGGGTCGGTGGGCGGGGCTTAACATAGTGACAGATTTACAACCTTTGTGTGTGTCGTCTATGTTGGTCTCTGCTACATGTTCATAAAGAAGATGCTCTGCTGCTGTGTGTGATGTGATGATATTTAGAGGAACCAGGTTTACTGCAAGTTGTAGCATCAACGAAGGCTGGTGAGCTCGTACATCTTCTGGGCAGAGGACACATACTCAAATTCCTTAAAGGAAATACAAACTGGGTAAACAAACAGGTGTGCAATAGAAAGACACTGTCTGCACACTGTGGGTGGCTCCAGCTCCTCACATATTCCTGGAACACGATAGCAAATGATAATGAGCATTAAGTGGCGTGAGGAGCTACAGCAAACACTGGGTGCTCTGTCTCCATAGCAACCCCAAACAAACCTACCTTTTTTTTCTAAGTCTGTGAAAGTTACAGACAACCCAAAGTCTTCACGTGACATTTACCGGCGAGTGCTAACTAGTTTTACACTGCGAAATGACTAAACAGACGTTTCCAGACAACATCTCAGAGGCTGACGCTGAGCCGACTCAGAGAAGACATCTGCAGTGAATGTGTTATGAAGCTGCAGTATTCAAAGACAAGTAAGATCTCATAAGTGCCGGCAAGCCCAGATGCGCACATGCCGACTTGCCAAAATTCACTCTTCACATCTCCTAAACACATACAACAATAATTATGTTCCGTGGGGGTTTCTTTTGAGATTAGATGGCTCTCTGCACACTGTGGATCCTCTGTTTGCATAAAGTCTGGATTGGACTGAAAGGATCCAGCCTGCCTGCTTGAAGTTGACCTTTTTGTTTCAATCTTTTTGTGCCCAGCTTCATCCACTCCCACTGCAGCATTCTTATGGCGTGAACTGTGGATTTTACTTTAAAAACATGATGCTGTCTGTTCACCTGGGCTGCAAAGCCATGGACGGATGACAGTCCTAGACGGTAAAATGGACACTGACATATGACAACACCCTCGGTGGCTGACTCGCTCTCCCTTCCATCCCTGCTCACCGAGGAACGTACGCCGATCCAGCAAAGAATTGTTGACCGATAAAGGTCTCACTCGATTTGTCCCTCGCTCTGGAAACAACATGATGCTTGTTTCCCTCACTTCCTAGCCATCAGCAATGTACTATGCGCTAATTCACATGCACAATTTGTGAAATTAGCATTGAAACCCAAACTTGCACAAACCTGAATATTTAATACATCTATTACATAATTTGCCTGAGGCTGGTTCCCAGTGCCTGGCTGTCACAAAGCACTTCTAATTTTTCCTCATTTTTACCTTCCTCCCCTTCAGGATGTCTAATCTTAATTTCATGTATTCTGGCTTAAGCAGTGTTTGGTGATTAAGAGAACCGAAGCCGTGTGAGAGGCAGCGTCCTTTTCATGTGATAATAAGGTGTGTAAAATCGTATTTAAATGTCACTGACACTAACAGTGCAGCTTTCAATAGACTGGATCTGCGAGACCGTTTCCTGAATAGTCTCAGTTCAACCTGAGCCTCTGAAACAAATCATGTAATGCTGGTCTCCCATTTAAGCGCCCACTGTGGTTTGTATAGTGCGTAAGAAAAGGGAGGCGGCAGCTGTTTTCTGAAGAGAAGGACCCTTTGCCTCAAAATGGCCCTTTTCCAGGAAAGGCATCTCTTTTCCATTCGTCCTTCTCCCATCTCCCTTCACTCCTTCCTCCACTCCTAATGAGCAGGCTAATCTCCCATGTGTAGTGAGTGGGGTTTTTTTTTTTCTGTGGTTGCAGCAGTGGGAGCACTCGTCTGTTTTTCATTACGGCTCTTGTGCAAAGAGGCAGCACAAAGGATCACGGGACTCGGAGCCGTGAGCATGGGTTGTTAGTTATCAGAAACTTCTCAAGCAGGATGCTGCTGTCTTTCCTCCAGAGATACACTCGCGAGCTGGTTTACTTTTCACGTGGAACGAGGAGGAGTAAAGTTTGAACTTGAGAACAGTTTACATTCATGAGCAGATTAGGACTGATGGAAAAGTTTGACTGTAGTCCGTGAACTGTGCACTGAATTCTTTTTCACCCTGAGAATGAGCTTCTTAAAAGGCCGAGGCACACCTAAGGGGGGCTATGATAATATGAACGTTCAAACTTAGATGCGTCGAATCTGTATTAATCCCAACAGCCAGAGGCATTTCCAGATGATCTGGAACACCCACACTTGATTTCACAGTGATAGAAACCGAGAGCCCGTGAGCCTCTTGTGAAGTGGTTGTGTTGATGCTAAACTGTAATTTGTGTCTTGAAATCGCCAAGTCACATTTGTTTGGCGAAGAAGAAAAGAGTCAGGATACAAGACAAAGAACACATCACTAAAGAACATTAATGAGCCTCCCAACACCGTCAACATTACTATTTCACTCTGTTAAGTTAATTTGTACTATGAGCACTAATGCTAAAGTTTGATGATGCTACCACCAAAAATTGCTGCTGGCCTCCGCCATCAGACCATCAGAAGTTTAGACTGATTTATGTCCAACCATTGTTAGGAATCGGTTTATTCATTCGTTTTCTTCTGTGTATTCGGGGTACGGGTCGGGATAAGTGCTGGAGCCGATCCCAGCTGTCGGCGGGTTCATGGCCGGGTACACCCTGGACGAGTTACCAGCTCATCACAGGGCCACACGAAGGACAATGAACGAGTTATGAATGAGTAATTCGGTAATGTTTTGTGAGGTTCTTGTGATGCTGCTCAACATGGATTAGTTAGGTTGCTGTCGATCTCGTTAGCGTCTGCTGCAGTAGATCATATTATATTTTAACAGTGTAAAGAGCCCGAAGATAAACGAAATCAGGCTTTGGTAGGTGTTATACTTCTTAAATAGGGGATTTTGTTTGACTGTATTGTTCATAAGCTTTGAAAATACACTTAAACCAAGTTAAATCCGTTTTTAATCGTCATCCATCTATGGACATGTCACAGTGGGTTCACCATCCTGATTCAGGGGAAATTCTAATTCCCTTTGCAAGAGTGTTTGGACACTAACCTGAAAACAGATGAAAGAGTGAGACGACTGACACAGTCTAAATGATGTTGTCTGTCCTGGGTCACTGCATCATCATGCTACACAATCCACTTTGTTGTGTAAAAACATTGTCCCATTAAACACCCATTAACACTTCATCACATCACTGATTAAATCCCATAGATCTTAATCCGTCCGTAAGTAATAATGCATCATTTTCTGGAATGACAGATGAGAAGAATAAGGTGGATGTTAAATGTTCTTCACTGTAGTCACGTGCAGCAGCTCACTGTAGACGTCATATTAGGATACAAACACCATGTCAGATACTGTACGTGCTGGTGTGTTGTTTCTTGCATCCCGAATCACCCCCACAGAACGTTTCCCTGCCCGTGTACGTTTGGTTTATGTTCTGTGAATATTGTGCGCTTTCTCTCATGCATGCTAATCCAATGACCTTGGCAGTGTGTGGATGGCGGTACAGACAGCGATGGGATTGGAGGGGTGGGGGTCAAGCCAAATACTGGTGAGGTTTTAGACATGCTCGGATGCCCAGCTAAAACCCAGCAAGGACACGCCCACTGCTCCTGAATGGAAGCGTGGTCTGTGGCTTCCAGCAGAGGTGGCACTCACAAGTGCCTGCGCCGAACGCCATAACAGCTGCAACAATGAAGTATAATTACCGCACATCAACTCTGTAGGTTTCAGACGTTTTAATGGCTTCGGCACCTGCACGCTCCAGAGAATGCACAGAAAAGTTGAGTCTGTACGGATTTCAATCAGGAACGTTTGATTTGAAGGGGACGGCGAGCGAGTAAGAAAAGATCATGTAGCTCTTAATTGAGGCGGACAGGGAAGAATGTGAGGTTAACGAGTGTCATTAGATGCTTGTAGTGTAGACAAAATGTGGTTTGACTCACACCCGTGAATCTTTTCTTTCTTCTTGGGTAATTTTACAGTATCTTTGGCTTTAATGCAGACTTGTGGTAGCATAATGATGGATGAATAAATCAGTGCATCTCTGATAGGAACTTTGCACATCTGTATTTAATGAAACTTCAGCATACAAACTGCTCCTGTGTACACTGGATCAAATGACTGAACGTTAAACACCTGGAAAACACCTACACTTTTTCATCTGCTTCAAGGAGGAGTGAGAACACACTAACACACTATCTGTCTGAATTTTAACGAGCACAGATTCAGTCATAAAATAATCCCTCGACCGTATCCACACCATCACGTCAAGCCAAATACGCATCATCCGATACAGATCTCTAACGATTACTGCAAAGGTGAGAGCAGCATGTGTGCCCCAGAAGACAGGAAATGAACACGGCAGTGGAGGGGCACAGGGGTCCCTCTGCTCTCAGGCAGAGGAGCGTAGGACGGTGAACCTGTGTGCTTGACCACGTCTTGTCAATTATTTTGTGTTAGACGAGCAAAGAGCAGGAGACTACAGGACTCCAGCCTGCTCTTCCCATCTAAAGCCTCTCCATTCACAGTGAGTGCACCGATAAACGCTGAGCTCCTCACGGTGCCCTGGAAAATCGACAAATGTACAAACTGGCAGGAAAGACGCATCTGCTTAAACGGGATTCTTGTAGCAGCGCAAACCATCTGCAGGCATGTGCAGGCCAACTGAATTTAAGGGTTTGCGTCTCCAGCATAAATGACATTTTTTCCACTTTGTCTTTCCAGACAATTACAGCCAAATGCACATGTGAACCATGTGAGTCTATTTTCAGAATCCTGTGACAGTCAGCAGATAGATATACTGTAGATGGTCCTTCTTTGAATCTGACAGCACATGTCTGTCTGTCTGTCCGTCTGTCTCTGCTCTGTCTGTCTGTCTCTGCTCTGTCTGTCTGTCTGTCTGTCTGTGTCTGTCTGTCTGTCTGTCTCTGTCTGTCTGTCTGTCTCTGTCTGTCTGTCTGTCTGTCTCTGTCTGTCTCTCTGTCTCTGCTCCGTCTGTCTCTCTGTCTCTGCTTCGTCTGTCTCTGTCTGTCTGTCTGTCTGTCTGTCTGTCTGTCTGTCTGTCTGTCTCTGCTCTGTCTGTCTGTCTCTGCTCTGTCTGTCTGTCTGTCTGTCTGTCTGTCTGTCTGTCTGTCTGTCTGTCTGTCTGTCTGTCTGTCTCCGTCTGTCTCTCTGTCTCTGTCTGTCTCTGCTCTGTCTGTCTGTCTGTCTCTGCTCCGTCTGTCTCTCTGTCTCTGCTCTGTCTGTCTGTCTGTCTGTCTGTCTCCGTCTGTCTCTCTGTCTCTGTCTGTCTCTGCTCTGTCTGTCTGTCTGTC
>JBBMJM010117629.1:4341-14791 GCA_037832705.1 Centriscus cristatus
GATGGCGTTCACCTACGGATGGCGTTCACCTGTAGATGACGTTCACCTACGGATGGCGTTCACCTACGGATGGCGTTCACCTGTAGATGACGTTCACCTACGGATGGCGTTCACCTACGGATGGCGTTCACCTACAGATGGCGTTCACCTACGGATGGCGTTCACCTACGGATGGCGTTCTTGGGCTGGAAGATCTGCTTGTAGTCTTCAGCGTTGTGGACCTCACTGGAGCTCCGCCTCTCGCTCTCGGCACTCCGCCTGTGAACGTCTGCGCGGTGCTTCACCCTGACGACAGCACAGCAGATGTTTTATCTCTGTTCACCCTCTTCGGAGTCGTCCATGTTTGTGTCGGGTGTTTTTGAGGAGAGGAACAAGCAGTTGCCAAAGCAGCTTTGTTGAGATGAATGTGAGCTGACATAGTGAGGTCAAAGGTCAGCCGGACATCTGGTACCTCTGTGTGCTGCTGGCGGGGGCGGAACACTCATAGCGCCTGCGCAGCGCCGCTGTCTTTGGATCTTTGGGCTCCGTGAGCGTCTGACTGTCCTGGATCAGCGACTTGCCGCTCTTCTTCACCCTGGTCAGATCCACCTCGTAGGTGGAGACGCTGCTCACCTTGTGAGACGCCGCGATCTGACGCCGCGTGAAGCACACAGATGGCGCGTTAACGCGTCTCCAGACGTTTTCCGTGACGTGGACACGCAGATGCGACTACGCACCAGCTGCTGGTTGCACACCGCCAGGTCCGCCACTTGGCCCCACCCCACCGGCACCACGTCGAAGCAGCAGTCGGGCTCCCAGCCGTAAACCCGCAGAGAGTCAGTGGCACCGCTGTACAGACAGCTGCCATCTGGGCTGAACAAGATGCACCTGCAGTCACAGGTCAGAGGTCAGAGCTCGCATGCCTCCGTACCCTTCCACTGGGGACTGACCTCACCTGACTGAACTGGTGTGTCCCTCCAACAAGCCAATAAGAGAAAACCGCTCCAGGTCCCAGAGCCGGATGGACCTGCACGCAAACACACATATACACACACACATCATCTCCATGGCAACAGGCCACAGCCACTAGCAGCAGTAGACGACAGAGAGCTGAGTCTTGAGTGTTTGTACCCGTCGGAACTCGCTGACGCCAGCAGGTACTCGTTGGGGTGGAAGTCCACCATGTTGACGGCTGCAGTGTGAGACGTGAACTGTGTGGTGTTTTTTCCCTGAGCCAGGTTCCACAGCTGCAAGACAAGACCACACGGGCGTCGCAGGCGCCGACCAGCAGATCCACATGATGGGACACACGGTAGCGTTGCATGTGTGTGTACCTTCACCGTGCAGTCGTCGCTGGCGGACGCCAACCACTTCCCGTCTGGACTGAAGGCCAGACTCCTCACCGCCTCCGTGTGACCCTGAAACACATCACACGTCCACTCCGCCGGTTCATGACATCACAGGGACTCTCAGACACAATGGTCCAAAGTTTGAATTAGAAATGTGTGTATTTGTGCTGGAAAAAGTGTTTTATTCTTCCAAACTTCGTGTTTCCTGTACGTTTATTTTGACCAAAACACACACGCACACACACACACACACACACAGTCACCTTGAACTTGAACATATATCCTTTCCGCCGTAAGTCCCAAAGCTGATGGACACAAACCAGGTTCATATGATGAAATCAGTTCATTATCACATGGACACACACACACACACACACACACACACACACACCGTGATGTTGGTGTCTATGGAGCCGGAGGCGATTAAGTCTCCATACGGGTGGAAGCTCAAACTGGTGACGTTCGCTTTGTGTCCCATCAGCGTTCTGAGGACTGTGGACGACAGCATGCGGCCGAGTCACATGATCTGCCAATGAATTTGTGTGGACACACACACACACTCACACACACACACACGTCTCACTCTTTGCGGCCTCCAGGTCCCAGACACGTATGGATCCACACTGTGACCCAGTGACCACCTGCTCCTCTGCTGGGTTGATCTGCACACACTCGACGGGGTTTTTGTGACCAGTCAGGCTCTGACACACACACACACACACACACACACACACACACACACACACACACACACACATACAGAGATTAAAGAGATGCTGCTCAGTTGTGTGTGTGTGTGTGTGTGTGAACAAGGCGGCGTACCATGATGCAGTTGCTCTTGCTCACAGACCAGATGTTGACCCGGCAGTCGTCGCCCCCTGTTGCCAGGAGACGTCCGGAGCTTTTCCCCAGAGACAAACAGGAAACAGCTCGTCCGTGCGCCTCAAACTCCTCTGGAGAATTAACAACACAGGACACAATCAGCTCCAACCTGCCGCCAATCGTGATGTGATGACACACGGCGGCCGGTTGACCCATGGCGGGTCAGGTGATCGTGAGAGGTGGGGGTCAGGATGTGTGGGGTCAGACCCAGCGGTGGAGCATCGACGGGTCCATTTGGTCACAAACCTGTGATGTGACACAGCCAACGTCGAGCCAATACTCACGCAGGTGCCACGAGATCTCGGGGCTGCTGGCAGCCGCCATGCTGGTCCCACTGAAGACGCTCTGTGACGACACGACCACAGGCGGAGACCTCGTCATCCGGGGTTCACACACATTCACACGCTGAACGAATCATTCAGCAGTACGTTCTACTTGAAGTCTGAGTCGAAGCAAACTTCACCCCACCAGAATCCAAGATAAGAGTGTTCATTTTAATTTCTAATTTCTATTTTAAATCATTTTGACATGTTGGTTCTTCATGTTTTTATTGTTTTTTTTTTTTTTTTTAATGTACATATTGTGTTTGAACGATTTTACTTTCATTGTATTTGCTCTGCGTGCAGCACTGAGTCGAGCCGAGTAAATGCACCTTTGTGAAGCGCTGCTGAGACAACGAGGATACCTTCTTATTCATCTTCTTCTGCGGTTTCCCGCGGATTGTCCGGACCAAAGGTGTTCTATAGCGATGGCTGAACACGCTTCTAAGTCGGCGCCGTGTGGCCTTTGAACCACTGCTTCAAAGGTCACTTTGATACGTAACAGTCGACGTGACTGTAGGTTTTTATTTCCTGCTGTCACTGGGGAATTCAACAGGCCAATCAGTCACCTCTCATCGTTACATTTAACCGATCGCTGTGTTTCTTCAACATAACAAAACTTCCTATTTTCATGACCCATCACCCCATTCCGACTGATCCCATAAGAGCTATGAAAGACTTGTAATCCTTTCTCCACATTCTCAGTTGTGTTTACATGTTACATTGGGATCTTTCATGGGGACTTTGGAAGAAATACATCAGCATAATGGCGAGATCAGTCGATGCTGAAATGATTCACCGATGATGTAAAAGCTGTTTATTAAGGACTTTACACACAGACAGCAGAGAACATACATGATCACATGGATCCCCAACGTTTGAGGATTTATTTAGCTACACAGTCATATAAAACCTCAATAGTGTCCTAAAATAAATACGTTTATTTGGATTTTGTTTCAAGCTGAGAAGTAGGCCGAGGGCACAGCAGGCTTGGGTCGCTGTGGGAACTCTGAAAAAGAACAGACAGACAATGTCAGGGTGTTCTGAAAGGATGTTCACTTTTTAATATGGAATGTAATTCATATCATTTTATTTATTTATTATTACCATTTTATTAGTTCAAGGTCACTGACACCTGATGAGTACCTGTTTGATGTGAGTTACCTGAACACTTTCTTTCACAGAAAACAGTTTCTCAAACACATGATCTCACATATAGGTTTGTCAAGAAGACACAATACATCATATGATGATAACCCCCCCCCCCCCAGTTTCCTGCGGTACCTCGGTGAAGCAGATGTGATGATAAGCCGTAGATCGGGATGCTGTCGTCTCTCCTCTCAAAGTACTTTGAATCCAGACCAGCAGAATCTCCACTGAGGACGAGAGACAAACAGGAGCTCGACTTGTACGTCCACAAAAGAAAAAAGTCACCAAAGTGTCTTTTCAACGGGATTGAAAGAAAAGAACAAAAAATAGATCTTATTCTAAAAGGACATTGTGTGAGTTTGGTTGTTTGTGTGTGTGACTGATGAGATCAGCCACATTAGTGATGCTCATGTACAGTTTGGACAGGCTACATGAACAAAACGGAACAAAGACGCTACTGGTGCTCTGGTTGCCTGGCAACTATAAAACTGCTGTTAAACAGGTGTAGGACACCGAAATACTACAAAGTTGTCCCACACATCAACTTTTATCTGCTGGGACTCATCCACTGTCCATCTCTCCTCGATACAGACGGACGAGATGAGAGAAACAGTGTCGAGAGGAAAATGACCCGTTGGAAGAAAAATGCAAAGAACCACTTGACCGCTTCAGATTAGTGTTTGTTCATCAATTCTCCAACAGGACAGACGCGCTAAAGGAAAACAAACGGGGCACTTTATACGTGAACCTAAACCTCAGTTCAATCAGAGGAAACAAGTTCAGTTCATTCCATCCCGTCAGAGCAGAGGATGTCTGTGAGACGTCTGTGAGACGTTCAGGATCCTGCGTCGTCTTTCATACTCACATGCGTTTGCTGGCCGCGTGCACGGCTCGCTGCTCTGCAGCCCCATCGGCCGCCATGACGGGACTCACGGCGGGTTTCACCATCTGAGGTTGAAACTGAGCCTGAGAGAACATCAGCGATTAACGTTCATGTTTATTCATGTTCACGTGCAGCATCAGGCACGTTTCTCTCCGGACGGGCGTCGACGCTCCTACCCTGAGTCCGGACGGAGGGACAACGGCAGGCGTGTCGGAACATTCTGGATTCCTGGACAGCTGCTTCTCATTCAGCTGTTTGTTCAGCCAGTTGATCACTGTCAAAAGTACCGTACAAATAAGTACCGTAATTTCTGGACTATAAGGCGCACCTGATTATAAGCCGCACCCCGTACATTTTTAAAGGAAAAAACATTTGGTACATACATCAGCCGCACCTGTCTAAGCCGCAGGTGCCCACATATTCCACCTGTCTCACTTTTTCTACTAGAGCGCCCTTGACGGCCTCTGTATACCTCTGTATAAGCCTCATGGTTCAAAACTTATGAAAAAAGTAGCGGCTTATAGTCCAGAAATTACGGTACGTGCACGAGACAACCTCAGTGATTATTAGGACTTGTCTTCCATGGCTTTCCTGGTAAAACATGATAAACTAGGATCAGTCCCACAGATCAATCCAGGATCACCTGATCATGATTTCAGTGATTCTAAAGAGGTTTTATGAGGAAATGGACATTTTCCCCCAAATACTGTGCGACAACGGGTGTCAAGTCCAAAGAGGAGAATCATGGCGGACGCAGTCGAGTTATTGTTACGTCACTTTGAGCTCGACCGTGTTGAATGACGGGACTACGGTGGATTCTTTAACATGATGATGAATATTTTATCGCAGTAGTAGGAGCAGTGGACATCCTGTCACCAGTAAAATGCAAATTTGTACTGACAGAAAGGTCAAAGGTGCTTTTGTCTTCTTATAAACGTTACTGAAGCGGTTGAGGTCCATCCGATTCTCATCCATCCAGAAGCGACTGAGCTTCCTCACCGTTCTCGTTGGTTTTTAAAACCTCTTTGCTTTCATTGAGCTTCTGAACGGTCATCTCCAACTGATCCTTGAGTTTCAAGGCCTGCAAACACAAACCCTATTGTCATTAAATGTATTGAATCTATCTCTATCTTGAATCTCTAATTAATCTGTCGTCTGCAGACACAAACAGCACCGGGCCGACCTGCTCATCCTTGGTGCTGAGCTGCTGCTGAGCGCTCTGGAGTTCCTTTTCGGCGTTCTTCAGTTTCTCCGATGTTTCCTGGAGCACCTTCTCCTGTGACACCGTCACCATGTTTTTCCGTTTTATCTTTCCGAGCAGGCCCTGGACCTCCCCCTGCAGCTTCTTGATGATGCTGTTTGCCTGAGGAAAGACGGACGGTCGAGCCATCAAACCCACAAACAAACGTGAGAAGCAGATTTAAGTGGAATGTCTTTGAATCACATAAAACCTCAGAGAGTGTCAGAGAACACCTGAGAGATCCTACAGATTCATTTCTGTCTGCACAAACCTTTATCACGTCCTCAGACAGGGATTTCACTGTTGATTCAAGCTTTCTTATCTGAAGCTCTTTACTTTCACCGGTTTCCGCCAATGATTCCTGTAGAACACACACACACACACACACACACACACACACACACACACACACACACCCACACACATGTCAGTTAAAAGAGAATACATTCAGAGAGATGCAGGTAGAAGGTTCTGGAATGATCCCAAACCCCCCCACAGTCCAAGAACTCGAGCTTCTTTGCCAGAAAATCCCAAATCCCAAAGACAAGAAGTGTAAGTTGTGTTCTTTGTTGATTCATGATGAAGGACATGAGAAGACCCCACACCTGCTGTTTGCTGGTGACATCGTCCCTGTTTCCATCCTACACAGAATGGGTTCACTTGGGTTCACTTCCTTTCAAAGTACAGACTGCTTTGGGTCGGTGTCCCATTGTTGACGTCTCACCTTCTGCTGCTTCGTGGCTTCCAGCACCTCTTTGGTGCAGAACATCAGCTGATCCTTGTCTTTGATTTCCTGCTCCAGAACGGCCACTCTCATCTGCAGCTGGCTGACCAGACGCTCCTTCTCATGCAGCGCCGTGTCCAGCGTGCTGTTCTCCCTCCTCAGAGACAGGACCTGCTGCTTGGAATGCTGGGAATCCTACACAGACATGAGCAAACGACACACATCGGGTTCAACGCGACACCTCAGGTTATGGACGATCAATCAGCAAGACGCCACGATGACAGAAAACCGTGGAAATGAAGAGTGAAGAAGTGACGGATGTTATCGACTTACTTCTTCTGCCCCCACTAGTTTAATCTTCATGTCCCTGATGGTGGAGTCGTTCTTGTACTTGCTCTCCGTCAGCTCTCTGCAGGACGCCTCCAGCTCGGCCAGCCTGCTCCGGAGCTGCTGGCTGCTCTTTGTGTGCGCGCTCTCCAGCTCCTGGCGGAGTTGAACCGTCTCCTGCTGCAGTCTGCTCTGTAACTGGAGGACACGCCGACGTGTCAAAGAGACGTCATCACAGCCACCTTCAGCACGTCATGTGACCTTCATGCGTGGGCTGAAGGCAGTAGTAGGCAGGAGTCAAGTTCTAACAACAACAACCCACGTTCTGACCCAGGTTACCAGGTCAGGAGGAACCTGTCCTCACCTCTGCAGCCTTCTCCCGTTCTGACTGGATCTCATGAGAATGGCGAGTGGACAGAGAGCTGCTCTGAACCGTCCACTCTGAACGCAGTTTGTCCAACTCTTTGTTCTTCTCCGACAGAATCTGTTCATAGACACAACAGTGACACTTCATTCACGACACGGTTCACACATCGTCTGGACAGTCGGTGACACCAGCAGATGAAACAACATCTGCTAGAATCTGTGTCACCCCGACACATCGACAGTGAACAGATGACACCGGATCGATTCGGTCTGAGGACCCAGCTGGTTAAGTACCGACCTCTGACCCCCGACATCTGTGTGTGTGTGTGTGTGATTGATTTAAAATCCACCCAGCTGGGGACCCAGAGCTATGTCCACATGCACCATTCACCAGGTTACTGGTGTTTAATTACTGGGACCAACGTGCCTGCCAATAATCCCATGTTCATCCTCGACCGTGGTGCGTGAAGCTGTGCCACAACTCCACGACCAGCGATGTGACTCGACTGCCTCGAATGAAATCACATGAGTGGCTCACCTGCTGAACATGACTCAACTGCCTTGACAAATCCTCTTCAGTCTTCTTCAGCCTCGTCTCAAGGGCCTGCTTCTCTGCCTGGAACATTGAAATGACATACGTTCATACACATGGCGCCGAATGGTTCTGTTACAGATGTGCTGATCATCCTACCTTCTCCCAAATAGTCTACTGGTGTTTCCCACCAAATAAGTGAGAAATGCACATTAAACAAAATTAAATATGAATCCTGTGTGAAGTTTTCCACAGGTTGGTAACGTCCCATGGACGCATTCCTGCCTTCTCCACTTGGAGTGTGGATGTTACCATGGAGACAATCACTCCTGGCAAGAAGAGTCTTAATTGGAAAATGACTGTTTCCATCACCCGTCGACCCCGACACATGTCGCGAGTGAAACTATTTTAGTTTGTGTGAATCAGGGGATTTTATTTTAAATTTTAGCCTTTCCATCAACTTAATTATTACGTCTTTTTTTCTATTGGCAAATTCCTCTTAACAGACAACTCCTATGTGGATCACATGAGTCTCATTCATGAAACGTTTTCCATCTGTGTGTAGTTTTCTACTAAAAACCTCTGACGAATTCACAAACGCTGCGAAAACTCTGACTGTAAACACTGAACGCCAAAGACACTAAATGTACCAACCTTCAAAGTAGACAGACACACTGCCAGATAGTCTTTAACATGTTTGTCAGACCCCTGAGCAAGTCTTAACGACAGGTGGTTCAGGTGTTTGAATGCGTTTGTCTCGACGACACTGAAGTTGGTGGGTCCTTCGAGCACGGGAGACTGACATGACAAGTGCAAGAGAAACCTTCGGGAGGGAAAAAGAAATATAAGTGATTCATGGTGCTGACGAAGATGGACAATCGCTATGAATAATTCTTCTACCATCGTTAGTGACAAAGCAACAGCTTTGACTGACTGACTGACTATTACATATGGGAATGAAGACAAAGTGCTTTATGCATAGAATGCACAGCTGACTTCGTGCAGTAAGTAGGAGGACTCTTCCTACCGTGGATTATCTGACCCTTGTTCAGAGCAGCACAGATTGAGCAGGTCAATAAACTTCTGTGGAAATGAGGCAAAGTCTATCAGCAGCCCCTGCTGCACTTTTAAACTACACAAAGAAGAAGAAAACAGCCACGTGAGTAAAAGAAAGATCATTGAGGACAGACACTGTCATCAACCAGTCCTCTGACACGCACCTTTGGAAATCCTCCTCTGATATAGAGAGGTTGTAGAGGAAATATGGATCCACATCATCTGTAAGTCTTACTGAAAGATCCTGAGATAAGAGACAAATAAAACACAGAGAATGTCACCTGGCGGAAGGCAAAACTCAAAGAACACTACTGTTTTTGATGGTTTTTTTTTTTCTGTTCTTACCCTTTTGTGAACTGGACTTGTGGTCAAGTGAAGTTCAATGGTGACGCGGATGTTTGCTTTCCTGAAAAGTCACCAATTACTGCTGGTAAATAATCATCTCACATTGTACACACGTCTGACCTTTGCAACTGTGGTGTTGTTCTGCATTTACCATATATTGTGGCTAAAAAATATATATATATTAATGGCTAATTCAAAGGGTCTTAATGATCAAATATTTATTTAAGACAGATCTGTTGTTATG
The DNA here is from genome assembly GCA_037832705.1 of Centriscus cristatus. NCBI lineage: Eukaryota > Metazoa > Chordata > Actinopteri > Syngnathiformes > Centriscidae > Centriscus > Centriscus cristatus. Next base: position 13,738 of record JBBMJM010117629.1, read on the forward strand.
ATAATGACAAAAAAGCAAATCAGAGAAGGAACCTTCCCATTTCCAGCAGCAGCTGCCTTACTGTTTTGTATAATTGCAAATTGCAAATTTCTCCAGTGTGAGACAATAAAGGTTTTTTTTTTTTTTTTTTTTTTTCTTAATGTACATTGTTCTATTCTGATTTCTTACATTTTACTAGTCTAATATTCAATTTACAGGTAAGCTGGACTATTGAAACTGAAATAATAAAAAAAAATACAGTTTGTCTGGTACAAGGGACATTTATGACTGGGATATGAATGAATATGTGTTTTATTTAATTGCAAAGCAACATTTTGCCTTTAATCTCAAACTTAAATTAAATATGTAGTGCAGGGGACATGTGGTAGAACCTCCAGCTGTTCTGTTGCCCTGTTGATACTCACAGCTAACGACCCAACGTAGTTTTAACCTAACGTCTTCAAACCAACTACAAGTTGCTCCAGTTGCCTACGATTGAACTCAGACAGATACCGTGACCTGGATGACTGTAAGATGTCTTACCTCTCGTCACAGTCTCTGCACCTGACAATCACTGATAACACTTTGCTGAAAAGCTCCTCCATGTTACTCCGCAGATCGAACGAATCTTCGCGGGGAATCGACAGACGTTGAAAAAAAAAGCCTCATTCGCCCTGGAAACACAAGACGAAAATACTCTTCTTCTTCCTGGTATCGAACCGCGGTGGCGAACACAAAAGGGAGCTGCCGCCACCTATCGACTGGGGGTGTACCTACATGCGGGAAGAGGTCAACATTTCTCAGACCAGAAGAATCCAATAATATAAACAGATACACAGAAATGTTACAATTCTCAGCATTGTACTGCACTTGCTTTCAAATCATGTGAATGTTGTAATTCTCAAATTATTCAAACATTTGCTATACTGATCTTAGTGGACTCCATTTTCCTGACATGTCACTGACATGTAATTGTGTTACGTAATTTCATTATAAAATTAACAGAATTGTAATCATAATGGAGATAATATGTGTGTGTCCGTGTGTGGTGGGGGGGGGGGGGGGGGGGGGGGGT
>JBBMJM010117637.1:0-14790 GCA_037832705.1 Centriscus cristatus
GTGTGTGTGTGTGTGTGTGTGTGTGTGTGTGTGTGTGTGTGTGTGTGTGTGTGTGTGTGTGTGTGTGTGTCTGACACAGCGTGGAGTCGGTGAACGACGGCCTTTTCCACACGGTTGAGCTGCTGATTCAGAACCGGTCACTGAGTCTGGTGGTGGACAGTGGCGCTCCGAAGAGCCTGGGCAAGCTGGGCCGCCAGCCCTCCGTGGACCCCAACACACAGCTTTACATAGGAGGTACGCACACACGCACACACACACACACACACACACGCACACACACACACACACACGTGGACGTGTCTGTAAAACAACAACAGGAAACCACACTACAGCCACATACATTCCCGCATGAGGCTGTTGTTCAATCGTCCTTGTTGCCCCCCCCCCCCAGGGGTGCCATACCAGTTGGTGGCTTCAGGTTTACGTCCCGGCCCTGAACGTTCTCCCCAAACTTTCAACGGCTGCATCCACAACGTCCGAATCAACGAGGAGCTCCAAGACCTCAGTTACCGGGGCAGTGGAGGACAAGGAGGGACTGAGGTACACGCGGTGGTGGTGGTGGTGGTGGCGGTGGTGCTGGTGGTGGTGCTGGTGGTGGTGCTGGTGGTGGTGGTGGTTGTTGTTTTGTTGTTGTTTTGTTGTTGTTGTTGTCGTCGTCCTCCACGATGCCCCTTGTACATCGTCTGATTGACCTTCTGGGAGACGCCCGTGTCATTTCCAATCCAGGACAGACCCACACCCGGACGTTTGCTCTGACGACTTCCTCTTTCCTCTTTCCGTCTCCAGGGTGAAGGCGTCCTCGCGGGGTGTCGCTCCTGCAGCGTGTGTGCACAGGGCGCATGCAGAGAGGGGGGGGAGACGGGCGTGACGTGTCAGTGTCCCCCGGGACGCAGCGGGGCTTTCTGTGAGCAGACAACAGCACCGAGCTCCTGTCACAACAGCAGGTAGGCAGAGCCGGGGTCACGCTGGAAAGAAGGTTCTGGTCTTTGAACTTTGAACTGACACCACTCCCCCGTCCCGCCGCAGGTGTGTTCACGGCGTGTGTGTCCCCAAGGCTCAGTCCTACAGCTGCCAGTGTAACAAGGGCTACCAGGGCCAGTTGTGTGACCGGCGGCAGGAGCCTCCAGCCTGCAGGGGGCAGCGCTGCGGACACGGCGAGTGTCGCGTGTCAGACGGAGGAGAGCCCGTGTGCAACTGCCTGCCGGGGTACGCCGGGCCCACCTGTGACACCGGTGAGACTCAGTTTGTCGTCGGTCATGAAACGTAGAGACGGGAGCTGGAGCAGGTCTTGTGTGTGCGGTGTCTAGAGGTGACGTGCCAGGGGGAGATGGTGAGGGAGCAGCTCAAGCGCCACCAGCCCATGAGAACGTGCACGTCCACCAGCAGGATCCCCCGCATGGACTGTCCTCGGTCGTGTCAGACCGCAGCGCCCCCTGGTGTTTGCTGCGGCGTCACCAAGAGCAGGAAGAGAAAGGTGGTGTTCCGCTGCAGCGACGGCACCTCGTACTCGGAGGAGATGGAGACGGCCCTGGAGTGCGGCTGCTCCCAGTGCCCGTTGTAACACGGCGGCGGACGGACGCTCTGTGAATTCTGCTCGTCGAGAGGCCGGCGCCAGAGATCGTCCTTTAAGTTTCTCTGCTTCCCGCTCGACGGCTGCCACCTAGCTGCCAAGACAAAACCACAAATACAGGACACGAGTGTGTGTGTGTGTGCGCGTGTGTGTGTGCGTGTGTGTGTGCGCGCGTGTGTGTTTTGACAGAGAGAAATATATTGTAAGATATAAGTGAGAAAAAAATCATAGAACTTATTTTTATTATGGATTTTTCTTTCTGAAAGATGATAAAAGGACTGATGATCTGTTTTTTTATGTCGATTATACAATGTGTTACATAGTGTGAAACGTTATTTTGTACCTTGTAAGAAGAAAAAGTACACAGCAAAATAGTTTAACATTCCGTAAAAGTATATGAATTTATATGTATGTGTAAATCTATATAAATTTATACTCTAATCCAATTAATTTTATATTTCAAAGTGTATTTGCATGATCTTATTTTGAGTGCTGGTCTGTTGGGGGGGGGGCTTCGGACACCCCACGATGAGAATCAACGGCCGCTAAGAAGAGCGAATTGGATTCCAGCAGGGCGACGGAGGACGTTTTTGTCGCCCTGACTTTGGGGCGAGAAGGATCTGTATGTGCCTTGCCAAGCTGTGTCACTAAAAAAAAAAAAAAAAAAAGTACCTCCTCCTTGTTTGCCAAGACATCGGACTCTGTCAGCAGGTTATTTAACAGGGTGGTCCAGGGTCATTCCAGGGTCATGTCCAGGATTGGAACGACATCGAGTCGGACAGACACCACCACCTATCGTCTTTTCATCAAAGAACAAACGACTCGCTGCCTGAAAAAGCAGTTGTCAACAAATACAAAGGGCAAATGTCCTCAGCCAGGAAAATGTCTGCCAACAGTGAAACCCCCCCCCGCCCCGCCCCCCGGTTGTGACTGCTCATGAGCAACAAAGACGAGAGAGATGTGTGTAGGACTTTGTACTGTAAGTGGAGCACGTCAAAGATGTCTGAGCAGTAGTTAAACGTCGGAATTAAAACCTGACGTCTCGAACGTTTTAACGTTTGACGGCGGCAGGAACGATGAGCCAACCCTTCATCCTGAAATAATCACCATCATCATTTCCGGTTTACTGACAAACGGTATTCAAATACTTCAAGAGTTGGGTTTCTGTCTCTGGAACGGGCCCCAGCTCACACAGGTTTCTGATTCTGTCCGTGAAGTGAAGTAGTGAGCACAGTGTCGGGCTAGTCTGAATAGTTTCCTCAGTTTGGAAAATAACAACCCCAGTCAACCATCTGTCATAGCACCTTCCTGCCACTAGGCGGCGCAGAGCCAAACAAGGAAGATCTAATCATTGAATATCTTCAATAACACTGTTTTAATCGACTTCAAATCGTCATCTTGTACCAAAAACTAGTCGTGGCCTTCGGAATGTGAAACTTAATGTCAATCTGTTGCATCCGCTGTCGTTTGCAACATGTCTGTTATGTCATGCAGGTAAGATTGTCAAATTGACCCTTCTGAGATTCAGAACTCTGTCGCTGACGTCATCGGCGGAGTTTCAGAAAGAATCTAGATGAACGACACTCCTTTATCAGAAAACAACCTTTTTTGTTTTTACTGCACATACATGAAACAAGTCATGTAAACACTACTGTCTTCTGTATTTTATTTTACTTCTAGGTTGTAGTTGTTTTCCTATTCCAGCTTTTGTCCCAATTCATTACAGCAGTTCTTTGCCTTGAAGTTTCCTTTGCTGACGTTTTCACTCGGAACAGAATAAAAGCCACGTCTGACATTCACCGGATCGCCGGTTTAAAAAAAAAAAAAAAAAAAAAGTGTCGATGATAATATGGATACGTATAACGAATGTTCAAATTAAACAATTGAGACTATGATGATCTTCCATCGACTGAGTTATTGAGACGTGACTGGGAGACACTCAGGTGATACACAGGTAACGGGGTCAAACGAGGCCTCACGCTTGATTGGTGTGTTTGTTTCTCTGCTGTGATCTGAGGAGAAGTTTGAAATGACCGACGCTAACGGATGAATTGGCCTGGTTGGTGAGTTCACCATCAGGCAGGTGTGACTGGGTGAGATTAAGGTGGAAAAATGCTGTAAAAAAGTCAGAAAATCAGCTGTGTTGTTCTTCACTCACACACGTAAACTCTCTGGAAGAGGTAACGAGCTGGAGCAAAGTCAGGCCAACAAGTCAAAGTTTGTCGGTCACGGTTGAAGTTCAAATAAAAATCTATAAAAGTTTCCACACAGAACAAAAACATCCAGCCCTCGATCAGCTGTTTAGAAAGAGACTTTATTTAACGCCGTTGGACTTGTTCTACCTTCTCAGTGTGTATTCATAGTACTTCATACTTCCTATGTATTTCAGTCATCAATCCACCTCTCAATAAATACTTTAGGGCTACAGAAACCATTGTATTATGCAGAAATGCAGTATCAGGGGCTTTTGCATCAGTCAGACAACTCATGTAGGCAGAATAAAGGTTTAAAGCTTTAGGAAAACAGCATTTTAAACCTGATTATTTGTACACAAAGTCCTTCATCTCTTTCCTCAAGAAGAGTTCAATTCCTTTGTGGTGGAGATTATCCATCAACAAGTCCTTTTCTGTGACAGAGCGTGTCAGTGTTTTGGAAATTATGATTAACATAAGTCATAACATGTTTATTACCTCCGCCAAGGAGTGGTTTCCTGGTTGATGTTATCAGTTTGTTTGCTCATTTGTTTTGGACGTGGACCCTGGACGTGACTAGAAACACGCATCCAGCAGTGGACCTGTTTCTGTAGGTGACTCCGCTGCAACGGCTTGAAAGAAAAACCAGCGTGGTTGGTGACGTTCAGCATCAACGTACGAGGTCACACTGGACCACATGGATGATCATGCAGCATATTTAAAAAGCATGTGACTTGTTTTCTCACCGTGGCATCAGTGTGTGAGGTGTGCTGGGAATAAATAAATATACCGTTAATCGTTAACCAGACATCGGAGCTGTAAATTCCAACAAGTTGGGGTGAATGACTGTAAGGTCTGTTGTTCAGGTCAATACAATCATTTGAGTTCGAAAAAAAAAAAAACCTGCTTCACCCCTCCGTCCTACTCCCGATGAAACTATCGTCGTTGGAAACGGGCCTCTGTCCGTCTGTGGGACTCGTTGTGGGACCGGGAGCTACATGACCCACAAGACCAAGAATAAGACAAACTCACAGGTGACAAATAGAGCAGCTCTGGGTGTGAGTCAAAGTGAACCAAAAAGGTTTTAGAACTGAAGAGAACGCAGCGGTTGGCACTGGCGCCTCATAGAAAGAAGGTCCCCCGCTGGATTCCTGGGATCTTTCTGTGAGCAGTTTGATTCTCCCCATGTCAGTGTGGGTTCTCTCCAGGTACTCCAGCTTCTTCCCACCTCCAAAACCATTGGTCACTGTAAATCACCCGTCAGTGTGAATGTTTGCGTGTCCTTTGATGAGGACCTGATGGGCTGGTGACCTGTCCAGGTTGGACCCTGACCCCGTGACCCCCTGACCCATAATCAGAGCAAGCGAGAAGAATGAGGAGACAGGAAATCCAACATCGGCGGCGTGCACATCTTACCCCTCGAAAATGGGCCATGTACGTTTAAAAACATCCACCAGCAGAGATAAAATCTTTCAGCGGAGGTAACGAGATGTAAATCTGCACAAACACAGCAAAGACCGGCCAAGAAATCAAAGTCCAAAGTCAGAGCTATAAAAGTGTCCAACCTGAACAGAAACATCAAGCTCCGTCGATCAGCTCACTGGTAAATACGACTCAGGACTTTTCAATAAGACTGTTTGACACCATCTGTCTGTGCGGAGGACACGTTCTACTTCAAACAAGCTTTCTTCTTCTAAATACGCATTCGTAGAATCGCAGTTCAGAGACACTTGTCAGTATTTTGTGTGTTTTTCAGTGTTTTTCATGGTTGGAACTGAACTGTGACTGGACTCTCTTTTATTGTTCAGTTCTTAGCCTCTGAATGAGACGACTGACACGTTGCTGTGGTTTATTTTCTTCTTTTTCTTCTTTCTTCAGAGAACCATGAGGATCCACCAGACTTGTCCTCTGCTGCTGCTGCTGCTGCTCGTTGCCGCCGTGAACGCTCAGCTGACCGTCCGCGAACGTCACAGAAAGTTTATAAATCAGCATGTGAACGAGGACATGAGTCAGACGAGGTGTGATTCCGTGATGCGACGTAGACACATCACCCAGACGGACAGCAACAGATGTAAGGAGAGGAACACCTTCATCAGAGCCACCAACGGCCTCATCACCCCGATCTGCCGGGATGCTGGAACGCCGTATCCCGGGGGTCTGACTTTAAGCACTGGAACCTATGACCTTGTGGTGTGTGATCTGAGAAGCCAGGGCAGCTATCCCAACTGTCAGTACCGTGGTAGACGTCTCCGTCCCGTCAGAAAGATTGCAATCGCATGTGAAGCAGGTGTCCCGGTCCACTATGGCGATGACATTGTGTTCATGGAGAACTGATTCAACAGCATTTGTCTAATAAAGTACAACCTGACCACTTACAGCTGTGCTTGTTTGTCTGTTTGTTTTTACCAGAGCCGGGAATTGTCCCACATTAACACAGTGGAATTAAAGGTGGACTATGTAAAAACTGGCAGAATACCGGCATCTAGTGGGGTCACATTGGAATTGCACCACCCATGTCAAGGGATGAATCTTGCAGGATAAACACGAACTTCAACTAATCAATAGATTTTAAAACAGTATTCGACAGAATATGACAATACGACATCCGACAGGACTCCACAGTAGGTTCATGGTCGCCGATGAGACCTGTGTGAATAGAAATAGAATACATAGACACTCACCGCAGTGGTGAAAGTGAACCGTCAACACCGGACAGGACAGGAGGACAAATTTCCAAATCGGCCATATTTGAATAAACTGCGGAGCTGCTGGCTTGTACATGTAAACATAAACACATTGTCAAACGTGTATAAAAATGGAAAACAATTAATCCACGCTGCAGATTTTTTCCCTAAGGAAACGCTATACTTTCATCATGTGACCAAACTCTGTTTAAAAAAGATCTCAATTTAATATTCCGTGTGTAAAACTCAATTGTAACCTAATCAAACTGGTGCTGTTCTTTAGTATTCCATTCTCCTGTATGTCATTTTCAGTTCGGCGTGTGTTACATCCACCTCTGGCACACATATAAACGGGGAACGTGCCAAACAGACATGACCAAACTCCGTTTAAAAAATTGCGAATTTAAGGTTCCGCGTGTATAACTAAATTTTAAATCAATCAAACTGGCATTTTTTTCTTTAGATTTACATTCCTGTGTGTGTATTTTTCAATTCGGTGGATGTTACTTCCACCTTTCGCACACATACGGGGAAGGTGTTGGTCTCATGTCACTGTGAGTTACAAGGAGTGCGGCGACAAAACATACTGGTATTTTTCTTTAGCACTGTATTGTGTACCAACTTTTGAAATAGGTTTAATTAACCAAAGAACTGTGTAGTTGCTCTGAATGTAAGGAAACATAAGGTGAGGTAATGTTACGCAGATTATACAGTATATGATGATGATGACACTGTTCGGTCGCCTGGCAACATATGAAGCTGCAGGTAATTGAAGTGAGTAGCTGGGGTTTTTTAAATCCTGAAATCAGGGAAATTGCTGCAGAAATCTGACCAAATATCTTTCAGTTCTCCATTTGTGAGAAATGATCATGCATCATGCACCTGTCCTCTTTCTGGCTCTTCCTCTCTGTGTTTGTCAGCGTTTCTCGGTTTGTCTGTTTGTCTGTCTGCCTGTCGGTTTGTCTGTCGGTTAGCAAAATAACTCCAAAACTTCTGAGTGGATTTTAATGAAATGTTCAGTAAATGCTGATAATGGGACCAGGACCAGATGGTTAAGTGTTGGTGTTCTGGAACCTTCTGGATCCAGGAATCTGTTGAAGGATTCTTCCTCATTGTCAGATAGCAACATTTTCATCATCTCTCATCTAGAACCTCACAGCAGCAGCAGCAGTGGACTGTCTCCTCTCGATCTTCCAGGCACCGAGTGAGCTCTCTACTTTTGCCTGATTTGTAGTATTCTGAAGTTGGAAGCAGACTCACTGTTTGTGTGTTATGTTCTTGTGACCAATCTACATCCAATGAAGTCAAGTCGGAAGGAGAAAACAGAAGAAATATCGCCTGTTTGTGAACTCAATGTTCTTTTGCTGCAGTGTGGAACAGCAGACTTACCTCAAAACCTCAAGGGGCCACAATTGCATAAAGACAGTGACAGGAAATGTCCTTTTGAACTCTGACAGTCACTTTTCACTAGACAGGATGCGTAGGACTGTCACGACCACTTTGTATCCTGACCTTTGTTCACTGATCGGAAGGATTCCAACGCTCCCTCTTCTTCACTGTCAGGCTCTCATCCATGTTTGGTTTAATTTAGATGTATCTGTGTGTGTTTATTCTGTCTGTGCACACATGTACCAAATATATTAAATATACCTGTATTTTATTTCTCTATCTATTACAGATGCGTCAGTGTCAGTGACCACAGCTCGACTTGGTGAATCTGTGAGCATCACATGCTTCTTTCCCGATCTGAGTCAACCGGTACAAGCAGAATGCTGGTGACACCCTTGTGCTAATTACCTCACTGTTGCACGGGACTAGAAGTCCCACATTTGAGCATCGATTCCCTCCCACACGATTTCATGTTAACTACACAAGAACCACGAGTACTCTGACAATTTCAGGACGATCCGAGAAGATGAAGCCATGTATCACCGTTCATTGGTCACCTGGAAGAGCATGAAATGGAACGGGACGTATTTGTGTTTCACAGGTAATACACATCTCTGCATTGTCAGTAGGATTCTTCTCACACTCCAGTGATCCTCCTCCTTCTGTCTGGTGCAGACAACGCCCAGATGCTCGACCATACGGTTGTGCAGCTGCCGGCAGAATCCAGTCCAGTTCATCCAGGAGACTCTGTGACTCTCCAGGGTTCCATCCTCTCGCGCCCACAGACCAGTCCAGGACCACACAGTGTGTTCTGGCTCCGGTCCGGATCGGAGGACCCCATGCAGGCATGTATCATCTGTCCGGGAACATCAGTGTGTCTGATGGTGGTGTGTGTTACTGCGCTCTGGCCACATGTGGACCAATCATCTTAGGAAATGGAACCAAACTAGATGTTGAAGGTAACTGATCCAAACTTTAGCCTCTTATTAGCTCAAGTGCAAAACTTTAATCCACCGCATCTGTCTGAATCTGGTTCCAACAAGGACAATTTTCCTCTTACGTTTGGAAAACTTTACTTGGGAAAAAAACATCTTACCTAGTGTAAGAGTGGGTGCCAGACCAAAAAAAGTGTAACATGAAAATAATAAGTAAATTGTGCACATCAAAACGCTTCAATCAAGTGTGATTTCTTCAAAGTTTCAAAAGTTCCAATACACTATGACTGGAACTTTCACGATCAACTGTAAAGGTGCATTCCTCTTCCTGCTGCAGGGATGGGGGTCTCTGGCGATTTACAGACGGACAGACAGAAGATTCTACTTGTGTCGTGTCCTATCTCGGCTGTAAGTCTGCTGGTTATAGCCGTTCTCGTCTGCGCCATCAAAGACCAGAATTATTGACGCACAGGTAACAGAACCTTCACACCTCCACACATGAACGCTTCATTTACATATTTACATGTAACTCGTGGTTAAAGCTCCATGTCTGTCAATCCAATAGAAATGACTGAAGTGAACTGGGATGTAAACAATTCTACTATACTACAGATGCTGCCCTTCAAAACAGAGTTGAAAACATCACTGGTTGTCATGAACATAATCCAGAAGGAGATTTAACCAGGAAACCTTGTTCGACCACTTCACTCTGTACATTGAATTTTATTTATTTTTTCTGATATACTTGTATATACGTATATGTGGAAAACATGCCCAAGTGTTTCAATAAGTGCCCTATAAGTGGTCAAATGTATGACTGACAATGAAAAATGTTCATATCCTAAATATGCAGGAATTTTCTCCCCAGAGAGACGAGGACACGTGGACCACCTCTGCTGTCACCTTCACCATGATGAACCCTGGGACGAGGGGACGAGGGATTCGGTGGAGAGACGGAGGGTGGACACGTCTGTCAAGGCTGGTGGGTGGGACTGGCAGCTCAGCGACGTCGTCTGATCGGGTCATGTGTTCTGGGAGAAATCTCAAATCGATGGCTTTAGAACCCAGCAGGCTCCAAACACATAAACCAGCCTTGTTTCCATCCAGGTCAGACGTTTACTTCGCTTACCACAGAATCTCCATTGTTTTCATGCTGACGTAAGAATCAGGCTCAAGTTGTTAATGAAGAACAAACATGACAAAGTTGACCTTTTTCAATCATCTTAAAAAAAAAAAAAAAGAACAGCTGTGATTGTGGACGTGATTTTCTTTGACCGTTTTATTTTCTGACACCGCTGTGGTCACATGACGTGACCGGCACAGGCTTGATGCATGAGCATAGGAAATGATTGTAGCAGATATTTCATATGACTAAATGACTAAATATAAATAATTACAAAAGTGAACTGAGAGTCTCACATCTGCTATTGTTTCCATCATCTTCTTCTGGTTCTTCCAACTGGTTCTACAAACCAACATCGATGTGGCATCTTGCAAGTTTCACTTCAAGGTGCAAAAATATTTCCTGTGAGCGTTGGTTCAACAGCCAGCAAAACCACACGCAGCAGCTCTTCTGAGAAACAAACGCTGCGGTTTCTTTCTGACCGACCACTAAGGCTGTTTAGTCAGAACAGACCCGAGTGTGCGTGGTAACAGGAAATGCAGGAGAGAGCTACTGATGGTGGGTTCATTGTCGATCAAGTCTGTTTGCTTTTGAGCGCTCTACACAGAGGAGACACGGAACACGGAAAGTCCTTTTTTGAGTCAGTTTCTCTCGGCTTGCCCCTTCCAAAGGTCAGTTGTTGCTTTTCTCGTATGACAATGTTGAAATTCTTAAGTAATGTAAGGTGCTACTGGGGAGACGGGCAGATGAAAGGCAGTGAATATCACGTGGATGGTCTCTGGTCATTGGTTTTGACCCTAAACCGATGACAAATTAAGAATAAAATAATAATAATAATAATAAGCAAATTTAAGAATATAAAGACAAATAACATACAGTATATTATAGAATGATGGCGTTGAATTGCATGTTGAATACATACATACATACAACCCCTGTCAGAATGTTTGTTGCTAATTCATGTCCGAGTAAGTTTCAAGTATGACAGCACCGATCACAGCTGCACCGACTGATGGAAGCTGTGGGGGTCTGCCGCCACTCTGCCCTTTGACCTTAGAGGAGGCTGGTAACTCTGACTTTGGGCTCAAACAGGATGCTGTGAGGTTAAATCTGCAAGAATACCACCGGCTACACCATGCATCTTTGATCTACCGTGCACGAGATCTAAAATCTGCCTCCAGAAAAGTCAGAAACTAAAACGTACTGCAAATATGGAAACAAATCCAAATTGTTCTGCAGTGAACAATCAAATATTTCTGCTCAGCTCGCCTTGATGCCAAACAAACAGGAAGAAAAGCCCCCTTTTGAATTCACACTAACAGTCCAACCACAAAAACAAAAACAAATGTGTTGTGTTTGCTGTTAGTCATATCACAAATGTGGAAAAGAAAGTGGGCTGTTGTTGTGTCTGATGTGTTTGGAAAGATGATTAACTGTCCAATCAAGTGAGTCTGCGATGTTCTCCGCCCATCTCACGCTCTTACTTTCTTTAATAGCCGTCTTGTGATTATTGCAGTCTCGACTGGCAGCACCACAAAATGCTGCTGATGCGTTTTCTACTGCTGCTGATGCTCACAGACGGACGTAAGTCGACTTGGAAACTAGAAAGGATGTTTGACCTCTCAGGGAAACTTGGGAGCTGTGTGTGCGATTGGATCTGTTCTTTTACGTTGTTTTCTTCCAGGATTCACAGACACTCTGACTTTTAAGACGGAGAATGTTCACGTTGGAAAACGTGTAGAACTGAAGTGCGTCCCAGAGCCCGAAGGATCCCTGGTTTGGTTCAGACTTACACCTGGAAACTTCCCTGAAGTCTTGGAGGAAATGTTTAGCTATGACCGCAGATATCGTTACCATACCTCCAGTAAAAAAGGATTTTTTTACCTCAATATCAAAAAAGCTGAGCAGAGGGATACTGCAGCTTATTATTGTCTGTCGATACAACCTACAAAAAAGACCCTGAAGTTGTTACAAAAAATCCTCCTAAATGTTACAGGTAAATACAACAACGCACATTTTCATGTTGAAAGAAACACATGAACCAGTAACATGATGATGATGTTGTTGTTATTTCCCTCGTCTGAATGTGACCCGTTGGCGTGGACCAGACCCCGCCGTCCCCGGTGTCCCCGCCGTCCCTCCATCCCGTCCGGTCCCTCCAGCAGACGATGTGTCTCTTTGGTGTCCTCGTTTTGACAACATGACGTGTCAACAAGAAGCCGCCGTGTCCTGTATAAGAGCTGGATCAAAAACATCTACGGCCAGTTTCATTTACACCGGGGGAAACCTTTCTGGAGGGTGTGAAAAGAAGCCTGAAGAACTCCCAGCACAGAAACTCTCGCAAAGTTTCTTCATGAACATCAGCTCCTCCGACGTTGGGGCTTATTACTGCGCTGTGGCTTCATGTGACGACAAACCTGCCGTGAACAAATCACCACCTGAACCTGAAGGCAAGTGCAAATGATGAATCGTTCTTATTCGCGTTTACTGATTAAATTTCATTACGGTTTGTTCCATGTCGTTTCAGTGGGAAATAATTACGATTCATGCATGAAGAAGATCGTCATCCTCATGGGTGCTGCTTTGATCTTAAGCTGGACTTTAACAGCCTATCTACTCCATTCAATCAATAAACTCAAGAAAAAAGATTGTGGTAAGATATACAACTTGTATCTGAATGCAGCAGGAATGAAGAGTTACATAATCCGTGGGGGGGGGCATTGTTTTGTTCTTTTGTTTTGTTGCATACAGGTGCAAATATCGAGCAAACTCGTGTTGAAACAGCCAGTTGTGACGAGCGAATCCAGCAGGTATGACAGAAGAGGAGAAGAAGAAGAAGAAGAAGAATATCTGAAACAGATGAGCTGAACAGTCACACAAACTACATGTAACATTTTTCCATAATGCTTCCGCAGGCAGACGAGTACTCAGTGGTGTACAGTACAACGACTTTCCTCAAAAGAAAAAGTGCTGCCAAAAGAAGTATGAGGGATAAAAAAGCAGAGGAGGAGGAGGAGGAGGCGGAGGAGGAGGAGGAGAGCGTCTACGCGTCCATCATCACCTCGAATTGAATGAATGTCGGAAACACGCTTTGTTTGTAATTGTTACTGTTCTATTGCTGAGCGATACCTGGATACAATTGGGTTACGAATAACCCAATAATCCAACTAAAAAGATGAGGGATGACAATGTAATATAGACAGGTTGTAAATAATAATAAATGGTGACAAAGTGGAGCTTGAATGTAAGTTTAAACAAAAAAATATTAAATACTGTTATTAAATATTAAAAAATGACATTATGTACACATCCGGACCTGACCAGTTGTATTTATATTGTAATTAACACTCACACTCACACTTCTATACACTCACAGGTTTGTGAGTGTATAGAAGTTTATTGTGACAAAAGAACATTTCAACATCCTGGCTGTTACTTATTGTATGTCCTCGAAATCAGGTACAACTATTCGGAAAGTAAACAGTAAACAGAAAGTTTACACAGAACGTCTTTCCCACCCAGCTGAAACCAGTGTGTCATCTGGGGCTTTGATGATGATGATGATGACGGAAGCAGCAAAGACAAAGGTGTCTGAATAACGCATCAATAATCCAACGTCAATGCAAATATGAGAGAAAGTACTTTACTTATGGCCATAATTCCTATTTCTATTTTATTATAAATACTTATAAAACTGAAGGGCGTAGAAAGTCTTGTCTTCTAGCGAAATTGTTTTTCATCATCTTCACACTGGGATTTCAAGCATGCAGTTTCAACAAGCTGATACCAGAATTTTCATTTTATTCTCATAAGTAATATTTCCTGAGAAATTAATATACGAATTAATGCTATCTTTTGGGGGGACAAATGTATTTTTTTTTTCAATTGCTTGATTTTTTTTCATATTTATTGAAAACAATGAAACATAACTTTAATCATAAAGGTGTTCTAGTGCCCCCTGTGGCCACTGAGAGAATTACAGCTGCGCAGTGCACAGACAATAAAAAAAAGACTCATGGATCCTTATGACCTGTAAAATTTAATTGGTTCTTTATTATCTTTATCATCACATCATAGAGGTCGTAGACTTTGTGAGATTATTAATTATAATTAACATTATAATAAAAATAATAACAAAACAGAAAATACAGATCTTGAACCAAACAAACAAATATGTGCTTTTGCTATTTCTTTATTGAATTCAGAACATGATGTATCCTCTGCCTGATCGCTTTCATTATTGAACACCCGAGTAGACACAGTTATCGCTTTCATTCCTCGCTTTTGAGCTTTTGAGTTTCACTCTCCTTGAAGAAAAATCCATCGCTGCATAGGTCACCTGCAATATAAAATGAAAATTTTACCACTGAAAACACATTTGGATGATATTTGATTTTATTTACCATATCACTTGGCTGTTCCTCCGTTGCTGTTTCATCCTGGAGGCCAGCAGATGTCTCTCCTGGTCATACAGTTCACATTCAGGGTGTTACCACAACGTGGGTGGTCACAGGTCACAAAATACACATTCATACAACGTTTGAGATTCTTTCACTGCGTCACTGTGTAAAGCAGAATGTGCTACAACACGCTGCTACAGTATAATGCAACAAAGCCCTTTACTTACACAAAAACTGGAAATATTTGTGATTTATTGTCCAGAACTAACCTTTACAACAGGCACAAACGGTTCTTTTATTCCAGCAGCAAATCAGAGCAGCAATCACCATCCCACTGCAGGCCAGCAGAGCCCCAAGCACAGAGACAAGTGGGTGCAGGTCACCTGAAAATCAAAGCAAATACATAGTAAATGAGAATACACTAATAATAATAATAATAATAATAATAATAATAATAATAATAATAATAATAATAATAATAATAATAATAATAATAA